>CAIGRO010014870.1:0-11269 GCA_903798355.1 Fraxinus baroniana
ATATATATATATATATATATATATATATATATATGTATTTATTTATTTATTTATATATATATATATATAAATAATGTGTATGTATGGGTGAAATTTCTGATTTTTGAAATATGAAAGTTGTTTTGTCATTTTTGAAATAGTGTAAAATAAAGGTAGAATATATATATTTTTCCCAAAAAAAAAATGTACAAGAAACCATAAATGCAAGAAATGTATTTGACAAGGAACCCAATCTACTAATGATATAATTGATCTCTTACTCTCAGTGGGTAGGATAAAAACTTCTCACCTTTAATGTGATGGAGAGAATCGTAAGTATGGTTCTCTGAATGTATGAATGTTGTAGAGAACCATAAGTAAGATTTTCTTGCATGTTAGCATTGGAAAATTTTTAACCTACCCAAATCTATTACTAATCAACTATGACAATGATGGGTGGTCATTGAGGATAGTTTTAAAGTAGTCCCTTTTCAATGTCCAAAAGAAGAAAATTTATTTTTAAAACTTTTCCTTCTTTTCCTTTAGAAAGTATAATTTCTTGTTCAAAGTTGGATTTAGTTTTATTAAAAATGACTTTAAACTCTGATCTATTTTTAGTAAGAACACATTCAATGCATTTATTTTGACTTAAAGGGAATACTTCAACAGCCTCAATTGAGCAACTGAGTTTATCAAGTCAACCGTTGCTTTCACAAATCTTTTTTTTTTTTTTAAAAGGAAATGATTTTGTAACCCTGAATTTAAAGAGTTTTGAACGAGATTAGAAAAAAGTATGTTTCAATAGTAAATAAAGTGAAGTAACTTTAAATTAAAAAAACTAATAAGAAGTGTTATGTTCATTTTCTCAATACAGTCCTGCTATATGTATAGAAAAATGCTATTAAAATTTTGGCAGGATACACTTGACAATTTTTTATTCGATAAAGGCAAAAAAAAAAATTGTCACATCAACATCTGGTGAAATTCTTGCAACTCTACTTCTTTACAAACAGAGAAATCCTTCTCGATAATCCAAATATATTGGTTAAAAAAGAAAGAATTAAACCATGTGTACAGAAATTTGTTCGTCACAAGTTTTACACTCACTCACATGTGTGGCCCATGGAGCCAAAAAAAAAACCCACCCACCCACCCTTGCATTGTGTGTTTCTAATTTTTTTTCTGTGAAACTGAAACCATGCTTATGTACATGAAGCATGGTTCAAAAAGAAATTCTTTAAGCAATCAACTAGAGGACATAATTGAGACAAATTACTAGGCCCAGCTAAGAAGTGAATCTTACTTTCAGTTTTTCAAGGGCTTGAATTGGGCTGTAATTGTATCCCAGAGAGTTTATCATTGCAACAAGGGAAAAAAAATCATATATAACCAAGTAAATAAAAATAATTCATGAAATGCTATGCATTAATTTATATATTATAACTACTGAACATAATAGAAAAGAAAGCCATAAATACTGAACTGAATTATAAATAATCAAAACTCACGAAATATTCTCCTAAAATTAAGCAAAATTAATGCCATCTCTATTTCAATTGAAACCAAATAAAAGTCAATTAATTATAATCAAATTAACAATTTCTTTTTTAAAAAAAATTGAATCCATTTAATTACAACTCTTAAAATTCAAAAACCCTTTTAATTCAAAACAATATTAGCCGAGAAACATAAAATCAGATTTGTTGATAATCAAGTTCTACCTTTTACTTCAAAGAGGCTATGAAGCTATTTTTTTGCATCTTACGTTGGGTTGGAAACACTGTTATTCACAAAATACTTTTGATATTCATATTACCAAAATTTAGATTCTTAAATTTGAAATTTGATCAAGCAAATTTTGAACAGTAACAATCAAAAAGCACGTTCGTAATACATTTTTGTAATAATTTTCTATAATGTTCAACTAGATATGTGGTATTGTAACAAACCAATATTTGAAATGTATAAATAATCGCAAGATGTCATAGAGTCAAGAGATATATGATATTATATATTTTGATATCGGTATGTTATGAGTTCTTAACTACTGTATGTTCAACAACTTCTAACTTGTTGTGACCTGTTTATAACAAATTGCGTATAATAATATATTGTCGACCTCGATAGAACGTAGCATATGCTACATACTAAACTACTTTGACTCGATTAACATGTTACAATATGCTTATTGTGATATGTTATGTATGCTTTCGTGTTTGATAAGATTGATAACATTATCTTTTACATTCATTATAGTTATGTGAGCTATTAAGTATTCAAGAGTTATGGTGTAAAGATGTTTTCCCATATCATAAAAACAGGTTTTCTAATTGGCGTTGTTCACATTCTATATCTTATGAACCGTCCTAACCTTCCTCGAAATGCAATCACGATCCATGACCATGTTGTGTCTCACTTAAAAATCAATTGTGATCATAATGTACATTTTAAAACTCAAGTGGAACATATTATATTACGCATCGAACTTGTTTTCAATGTTCTCTGTTTGGCACTCATTCTCATTTTAATTTTTTTTTTCTTTCTTCATTTCAACTACACATTCTCCTAATAAAATAATATTACACACAAAACTAAATCTTTTCATAACTTTTCCACCACACATTCTCCCAACAATCACTATTCCAAAAATTCTATTTTCTAAAAAATGGGTGTCAAACACAGTCGTAATATACTATATTACACTATGGACTCCATCAACTCACACGTCTTATTCTACTCGTGTTACATTACAATCATGTTTTTTAGCATTTAAAAATCGAGTGTAACGTATTATATTAAACATCGAATTTGTTTTCTATGTAACATATAAGATACACAATGTAATAACTTCAATATCACATACTACATCACACATTATATTCATGTTAGAGGCTGCAGATAGTATAGATCTCTTCTTGGTCAACCTCTCACTACACCTCTCTCTTTATTCCTTCAATCTAGAAGCAAGAAGCTTTGGTACTCATGAGCTTCTGACTTGGTCTTGGCAATCCTCCACTTCTTATCGACAAACTGGTTCTGTTCCTTTGCAAAGTCAAGGGAGTCACCAGCCTCTGAATCTTCACTACATTTGGAGCTATATTATATGTGTTTTATAAGTTCTGCATGTTGGGATTCTGGCCAACACTAGGCGTGGTACGGTGGCAGCCTGAGATATGCCACCAACAAGGAAAAGTGTAGATGCCAAACTAGTAGAATTTGGCACTTATGTAGATGGCATATTATTTCTGAATATTTTGGGATAACTGTTGTCGCACTTGAGAATGATTAGGCAGCATTGGAATAGGTAGTGGTTGTCCCTAATTTGGCATTTGCGATTGCATTCTTTAAGAAGCTGTTAAAATTCATACAAAAACAAAAAAAAAATAAAGATCATGAAAAGAATAAAGAAAAAGGGTCATGTTGACAGATGCAAAGCCAAATATATATACATCAGCAGTACAAAAAAAATTAAAAATATAAATTCATTAGAAACAAGACTATCTAAAAAAAAAAAATTCTCCAATATGGATTCTCACTCACTGATTCTGTCACCAAGAGGAAAGCATTTTATATATGATTAAGATTAAAGGGATACATCATACATACAAAAGAATAAAGTGAGTAAGAAGAACTGAAAGCAGATAAAGAAGAAACTATGGAAACACGATTCCTCAAATAGTCCATGGAACGTTGCATTTACAGGCAATGGAGGAGCTTGAAACTATTGAGATTTTAGAGATTCGTAGGAACACGAGGATGAGTAGATGCGTAGTGGCACTTACATACAATTCAGGCACTGGAAAAGCATGCAATCAATGGACTTCTAAAGATTCAGATGAACATTGGTACAAGTCTTTTCCTATTTTGGGAAAAAAAATGATGGATTAGAAGATAAATCAGCAGAGACAATGAGATTTTCGCTTTAGGGATAATGGTTTTGAAGGGAATTAGAACTAAAAATAGAAAAGTAGAAAATAAAATAGAAGATGAAGATAATTTGTCTCTATTTTTGAGTGAAATGGGAAAGGTCTTGTACAAGGAAAGATTTTGGGATGATTATGGAATTTTCTTTGTGGAATGTAAATTGGGGGATGAAAAAAACTTATTTGTTTTTATATTTTATTACTATGAGTTAGTATTTATGGAATAAAAGAAGTTGAATAGTAAGCCCCTGTTTGGGCCAAATTATTGTAGAATGATAATGAAAAATATAGTCGTTATTGGAGCTCACATAAGAGATAAAAAATTTGAATTTAAATATTGATGTGATGGATAACGATCATATTTTTCATTTTAATGAGATAATAATATTGCTCAAACAGAAATTTAAAATATAAGTTAAAATTAAGGTACCCACTACCCAGTGTGATTTGCACTTGCAACAATTGTCGCAAATAGTACATGTTATTTATACTTATTCTTTATTCATGTCGTATGCAAGCCTTTTTTACACTCAAATTATAAAGGCTCGTTTGTTAGGCTTTCTATTGATGAAAATTTATCACTTTCTTACACTATCAGGTGTTTTAATCAAATCTTTTGTTTATTTTGAAGATGAGAAAATTTTTTAAAAAAATTTTGGGGAAGAAGATGAAGTGGGGAAATAGAGTTTTAAAGAATTGAAATTATAAGTGACACATATAAAAAATTTGAATTTAATTTGTATAAAATAAAAGTTTAGAGTACTGAAATTGCAATTGCTCCTTTTTAATTTTGACATTTTTTTTATACTTTTAATGAAAAATAAGACAAATTTTGACATTGAGAGAGTTTTTCGTACAAAAAGTTTCGAATATAAGGATTTTCTGCGATTTTCAATAAATATAGAGATATATTTCATATGGAAACGTTTTTAGATGAGGTTTCTGCTATTAATCCAAACAAATATTATTTTGAACCACATTATTTTGAAAGAATATATTCTGAAATAGTAGATTAATGAAAAATGTATGGTTAAAAAAGAAAGAAAAGTTATTGATGTGATAAACAATATTATTTTATTGAAGAATGTGTGGTTGAAAATGAGTAGAGGAATGGAAATAAATTTTTTAATGTGTACCAAACATATGCTCAATTCTTTTCTTGCTATATGTTTATCAATAAAGCTACTTGGCCCGGGTTGGTGATCGGGTCAAGTGACGGGGGGTGCGTGTCCCCCTTATTGGAGGGGCGTCGCCCCTCTGTCACTTGGCCCGGTCACCAACTCAGCCAAGTAGCATAACTCATATGTTTATAAAGTAGTCTTTATAGATAAAATCCTTGCTAGGCTTGCTTACCATTTTGACAGTAGGCTGCTTTAACAAGTCTGATTAAATGAGTAAAAATACTAATACTCCTAACAAAAGCTTCCCTTGCCAAGTGAGAAGATTCATGAATTCCGTTCAAATTTCATCATCTTAAAAATGCATGCATATTATACATTTTTCGAAGGATATATAGCCTCTGTCGAATCTATTTTCCATCGCAAATTTCTGAATCCTTACACAGCTGAGATACGCCTAGAACGCTCAGAAACATTCATATTACCTTTTCTCTGATCAAATTCAGGCCATGAACAGCTTACTAGAACTAGCCTTAGGTAAATCGAGGCCTTAAAATCGAACTTATGTCCCTGTAAACAGAAACTGTGCTTTGAAAAAAAACTTATGTTCTTTCTTAAGAGGCACCTTCAAAACCAAAGGTAAATCTCACATGACTCAATTACATGCAGACAAAGCAACGTAAACTTTTTTGACACTACGGTAAGACTTACTTTCAAAATAAGCATTTTAAAAGTCGAAAAAGTAACATAAGATAGAATAAAAGGGAACCCAACAATTTACAACTACATGATAATAAAAACAGAAATATTTTTGACAATATCGATTCATGAAATCTATTGCTATTGGGTTGTATGTGCATCCTAAAAGTACAGATTACAAATTCTTCAAATTTTCATCACTGCAGCAGTAAGTATCAAAATCGAGGATTTCAGTAATATCACATACAACTCAACTGCCCCATCACGACAACATAACTGAGAGCGTTTTTGGCACAAAGAACTGTGAAGTACAAGATTATAGCCCATTTTTCTTCCCATGCGGGCCAATCCAATGCACAAAACGTGTCACGTGATCAATTCGCATTTTGGTGCCGATTATATCTCTTGTCAGTCTGTAAACAACAAAATGGAGTGCAAAGCATCCTATGTCCCATACCAGCGATTTTATCATCTATGGTAAATTGACACCCAGCCAAAGCCACATGATATATCCTACTTCATGAATAACAACGCTATTGAAGGTATTTTAAAACGTGCCCATAACACGAGAAAGCTTAACAAACACGGCACAATCTTTTAACAGGTTATTTGATCGGCTGGGAAGAAGGGGAGTTCTATAGAAGTTCAATTTCCAAAAATGATCGTTCCACAATTGGCACTAAACTTCTGCCCACTAAAAAGAGACGTCTCATCATCTCCACTGAGAGTGAGCAAGAAAAAATTGGTAATCAGGGAGAATAACCCGCAAACTGCGAAGCCAATTGTCTGCAGCGTGCAAAAGAGAGCTCTCTTGCTCACGTTCATGAGCTGCACAAGGGCTCAAAATTGAACCTTTTAACTTGTATGAAGCAAGGCCAAAGACTGGTAAAGAAATTGTTGAAGACGGATCAACAATTCCATGGACTTGCCTAGTGTTTGCAGCATGAAATTGAGGATAAATATTACCTGGAAGTTCACAATTTGTCAATGAAGGGCAAAGAAGACAGTCCACACACAGACACGCGCAGCAACAAAGAGATAGAGTCCACTTTTCAGTTTTTGGTCCTTTTTTATTTTTTAGGGGGTGGGGAGGTTTATTACTTTTCATCTTTGAACACGGCCACATCCTGCATGCACTGAGAGAGAGAGAGAGAGAGACAGATACAGAGACAGAGAAGAGAGAGATATACTTTTAGAGTGTGTTGACAAGGAATGGAAGGTCAAAAATGACGCATCCAGATCATGCAGTGTTGGCCCTATGGGTATTCTATAAATTGGATACCTGCAAGAGATTAAATAAGAATGAAACTTTAAGAGCCGGGAACATCAAATAAAAATATAAAATCTTGTTTATTTGCATGCAAGAAAACATACCAAGCTATGGATATCCAGCTTGCTGGAAGTAGATCACAGCTTCTGTATTTTTTAAGTTCGGGAAATTGGGATGCAAGAACAGAAATCTGCACAAATAACCGGTTTAGAGGTCATAGAAAATGGACAAATGCTGATTGGATATTTCAAACTCTAAAATGTGAGTTCTACCTTATCAGTTAGTGGTCTACGGTTATATGGTTGTTCTTGCTCCAAATATTCAAACAAGAGTAGTCCAGGTGAATTAGAAATTTCAGCTTCGTCACTAGATGAACTGATGACTGATTTATCTCTCAGCACGAGTTTGCTTAGACGTTGGGAGTTAAAATTAATGAGGTTCTGCTGATTCCTCGACGCATCCGCAATGAATTTGGAACGCCTATCAGCTTCACAATCACTACTACCAGCACTACTTGTTTCCATAGATGACTCGGCATCACTCTCCTCACCAGGCCTCCTGAAGAAAACAGTCAGCACGTGTTCACTAAAACAATAAACATAAGTTTTGCAAAGTCTCGAGAAAATGTTCATTTCTATAGGAAGCTTCTCTAATTGCTTTGCTTCTTACACAAAATGTGAGGTCAAAGGAAAATCAGTTAGTGTGATCGTTAATTTCATCTGATTAACTACCCTAGAAGAAGAACAAGGTTATCTACTGGAAAAGCATTCTTATGTTTAACTGCACATTACATGCTGCTCCAAGTTAACTATCCTAGTACAGAAAACTCCTGATCATGGAATATATAGATATAAAGCAGCATTTAGTATATAATTGTTTGCCACTAAAGCTAAGGGATACTCGTGAACATAAAATCCTAACTTTCAAATTCTGTAGCATGCCAAGTTAAATTTTTTGAATTGTAATCATGGTGCCTCCTCTTATGACTTCGCTTTAGCCCAACAATTTTATTACCAAATGTGATGGGAAGCAAATTTCTACCCAGAAAAGGGAACTAGTATCACAGAAAATACATTGTAATATTATGTATCAAATATGAAGAAACAGAAGTCAGCATTTTTCAAATGATGATGCCATAATATAATCCCATAAAGACGTTTATCCCAATGCAGAAGACATCACAGTTTGTCATGGCATTTTGCTAACTATTGGTAGACGTGAAGTAATCAAGTGGAATAGCGAATTAAATTCTCAGAAACATGGGTATAGGAAGCTATACTGCAACTAAAAAATTCTGCAATTGAGACCAGAACTTTGAGAAAAAAGACCCCAAAAGTAGTAAATTCCAAGTGAATCCATGTCTAATGGTTGCTGGTCAAAATATTCAAAAGTTGCATGTTTAAAACCTGCCAAACCAGTAATTTTTATTTCATTTACAATCATTGGGAAAGCTGTGGTATTGTTATAAAACCTATTATATTATCTTATATAGTAGAAATCATTTATCCATAAACATCTAACAGGTAAGCATATGGGTTTGAGACTTAATGGACTCGCTTTCCAATTGCACTATTCTCTCTAATCTGGGAAAACAACACCCCACACTGGTCGTTTAAGGAGAAATATTTATTTCCATATGTATATGTCCTCACATGATACTGCCACACACTCCAGTTCCACTCTGGTAAACGAGATTTAATCCCCGACCTTGTGTATGAGTAACAATATAATCTATTCTTTTGAGCTTTATGTCAACTGTTAAACTAGAAAATGTTTGAAAAAAAAAAAAAAGGATAAAAAAAAAAAAAAAACCAGTGCTGGCATATAACCCTGCTTTTAATTGGCTATTGGAAATTTGAAAAAGATTTTAGGCAATTTGGATTTGGTATTGATAGGGTTTAGATTTTTGCCTTCTTACATCTTGAAAATAAATGCCAACACTATATTTTAGTTTTATAACAATTATGGTTGTAATGCTGTTATGAATAAAATATTGGTAACTAACTCCATAACTAGGAAATATAATTTTAAGAAACTGCAACGATCCTAGAGGATTTCTTTGTCCTTAGATTTTGGTTTAAAGTAATGACATAGCATCTTTTCAAAAGCTCAAAATTTGGCCACAAGAAATTCAAGCAAACTATGGGGGAAACGTGAGCCATAAACTAAAAGTTATTAATTTCTTTTGAGACGTTTTAAATCGACAAAAATGTCTAGCATTGTGCATTTAATGCTTGTATTACAGTCCTAGGTAAATAATGAGTGAAATAAGACTGACCTATCGAGCACATGGCTGAGGAGTGTACAATGAAGTTGAAGCAATTATAAGATATTATACAAAAATATCCAAGGAAGATTAGCATCATAAAATCTATCGGCAGTAATTTTCCATTTTTCTTATCAATTGGAGAGCATTATGGGAGAATTAAACCAGAAGGTGATCACAAGTCACAACAACAATGGTCAACGGAATGTAGCACTAGTGATAATGGTACAAGTACTCGTACGGAATAAATAATGAATGACCGCATAATTAATCACGATAACACATCTAAAATGTTATCAGTACAAGATTTGCCCATTAGATTGAGAGTATAATGAGAGAGTTCAATGAGTAGGTGATCCCTACAACAATGATCAAAATGGAATGTGACACTGATGATGGTGTAACCACCGACAGAAAACAAAAACTGAACGAATGTATATACTTACCAAAAGCAAATGAATAAATGACAACCAAACTAAATTCTACCAAAGATCAAATAATAATACAACGATCAAAGAGTACTCGTGGCAATGCTTACCTAAGTCGTGAAGAAGGCTTCTTGGAGTCTATGTACAACTGTATGCCTGACAGGTATGGAACATAATACTGTATGATTCGGTCTTTCTCATTCAATACCAAAGGTACTCCTGCCCCATACACACTCCACTCTTTAAGAGATTCCCACAGATCATCCAGACAATAAAATGGATGAGACACTGCTTTCCGCATTTTCCATCCCCTAGCATTTGTCTGTCAGCAATACATGATGATGCAAATTAATGACCTTCAGACCAGAATTGCTGGGATTTAACAACCTCTAGGTATAAATTTTGTAAATCTTTTGAAAAGGCTTAAAATTAACGAGCTTATAAAACTACTTTGATAGATTTTTCTAACCTACTGCCAATTGATGCTGTTCATAAAAAACTTTTTAATTAAACCTTTGAAAAAGCTGCAAATTAACGGCCTTTAGAAGGATAACTTTCATAAATCTTTCAAAACAACTTTTTAATTATTAGTAAAGTGAAGCCTTTGAAGTTTGAACTAGACTTCGTAGTGAACGGAATTTTTGGTCAGGTGATCCAAAAAAATAAATAGTATATAGACACTGTTTTCCCATTCAATTCCTATAAACAATACAGAGGTTTAGGGTTTACATCAGAGCCGCAATGTGCAGGAATGAATGGAGTAACAGATTCCATCAAACGATCCAAGTTAGTAATAACAACAGGCGGCGGCTGTACAGGAGGCGAAACCGATCGGACAGAATCCAGTTTCGACAATGCTGCATTCGAGTCATCAGACTCACTTCGGTTCCCCGCCTCAGCATGGGTCAAATACTCCGCCTTCAGCGCCGCCGTCTGCAACTCCTGCTGCTGTTGCTGGTGCATCAACTGCTGCTTCTGCATCAACTGTTGTTGTTGTAACAGCATTTGCTGTTGCCTCCGCACCGCCGGCGGGTTGTAAAATCTGTCTCCCCCATGGCTCCGCGACACCGCGAAGCTTCCCTTACCTGACATTAATTACTCCTAACAATTTAATTGAATTAAATTTCTGTGGGTATGTATACAATATACGTATTTTTGTGTTTTGGATTGGGGATTTCTTCTTTGATGAATGAAGAATTGAAAGGATCGGAAAATGGATATTGAATTGAAAGGAATTTGGATTAGAACAATTCGGGTTTTTTGGGAGGTTTTTAAAGAGGTATGCTGTGCTGTGACAGTGTGCTGAGGAGATGGAAGGTTATGACTCACTGTGCGACTCTTTACTCTTTATGTAATATTGGGGTTTGTTTGTCAAATTCACTTTTTAGTTTGGTGCACATTATTTTCAAAAGAATGCATTTTTTTGATTGATGTAATGGTGATATGATGAGAAATATGTGGTTGAAAAAGAAGGAAAAGTTATTGATGTGATGGAAAATATTATTTTATTGAAGAATGTGTGGTTGAAAATGAGTAGAAGAATGAGAATGAAAAAAATAATGTGGGACAAACAGGGGCTAAATCCA
>CAIGRO010014875.1:0-10958 GCA_903798355.1 Fraxinus baroniana
GCATCCGGTCAATCTTGTGGGCTTCCAATTTTGAGCTGCCAAAAACAGTACTTGCTTTGCGTGGCCCTGTTTTCAACAAGGCAGGAGTTCTTGTAGAATGCAGTGCATCTTTGTATTGGGAAGATGGGAAAGTAGCTACTTTCCATTGCTCTTTCTTGGCCAACTTGACAATGGATGTAACCGTGGTTGGAACAAATGGCACTTTGCATCTACACGACTTCGTTATTCCATTTGAAGAGAAAAAGGCGTCATTTTCTGCCGCTACAAAATCAGGATTCACCGAGCTTGTGACAGGATGGGAGCCGAAACCAAGTGAGCATCACGTCACAACAGATCTCCCCCAAGAAGCCCTGATGGTGAGGGAGTTTTCTACACTGGTTGGAAGCATCAAATTTGATGGTTCTAAACCTGAGATAAAGTGGCCGACCCTAAGCAGGAAAACGCAGCAGGTTTTGGATGCTGTCAAGCTGTCAATTGAGAGAGGTTTCGAAATTGTGGAGGTTTAGGCCTATAATCCTTTCTATGATTTCCATTGAATGGGATTTGTACTTGTCACCTGTAAAATTAGATTGTTGCCTTTTTATTGTGTGAATAATTTGCAATCCTTGTCTTGTGCTGCTGTATCCAGGTCGATTGCCTGGTTTCGATGGTTGGAATAAAAGTTGCACATTTACATATTTTCCTTCAATTATCTAGATTAGATAATTAGCAATCTTCATTAGAAGCAGTACAATCTGGGATGTTAAAACTTTTGATTATATTTAATCTTACATCGAAGATGGTTTCGAGTATAAATCAATATTGATGGTTAAGATCGTAGATAATTTCTATTAGAATATTAGCTGGTAGAGGGTAGAGGTACGAGGAAAAGTTTCGAAATGGTCTATTTTATTTACTAAATCGCGAGTTTAAGGGTCGTATAGGTCTTGTTTCCAATTCCTTATCTATATTTTTAATGGCATTAATTATTTCAGAGAATTAGACTTTTGCTTATGAATTAAATCATCAAAACTGCAGTGCAACCAAGAGAACTGAATAAATCCTCGTCCTGTATGTATGAATTTACTTATCCTTGTTATTAGTTTGCTATTTAAACTATCCATTTTTCATGTTTTCTATATCTCCCGATGTCGAACATAACTGAACTAGAACTAGATTGAGAAAGAAAAAGAGAAGATGGAGGGCGGGGCGGAACCATGAAATGATTGGGTTGGGCTAAAATTTAAAAACTCTAAATATACTCACGCTACAAGAGATCGAGTTAAGGAGGCTACGCTCATTACATTCTTTACAAATAGTATATGAAGTACAAGTCTAAATTCTGACCCTAAGATGTTTCACTACATATTCGTAGTTTTTCTTGCGAAATACGAAATCAACGCTCAACTTTGAAAATATAAACCGATAGTTCTAATATATGGTTCCTACCTCAGTTCTGCCATCGACTAAAAACACTCAACATAAGTATTCAACTAGCACAGAATCAACATCTATCTCAATGACTCCAAACCCTGGCTCAACTATTCAAAAATTGTCCTCTGCGTCGGTTAATTAGTTTATGTTGTATACTATGATATTGATATTAACAACATGCTCAACATATCAAAGTGACCAGCCCAAAAATTCGTGATGGCCATCATGACTATTGTATCCAAAATATTATAATCTCGCATGAGTGGTGTCAAACTAGCTAAAGTGGTATAAACTAGTCACAATCTATTAATTACAAACAATATTTTTGGAGTTTTTCATTTTTTATGTGAAAACATTAAGCCTTTGTTTGATGGCCTTTAATTTACTTTAATTTATTTCTCGTACTCATTTTCAACCACACACATTCACATAATAAAATATTCTACACTAAAAAAAAAAAAAAAAAATTCTCAATTTTGAACCACATGTTCTTCAAAAAAATACTATTCAAAAATAGTTTTTTACCATTAAGAGGCAACCAAACAAGGGCTATATGTTAACATAATATTCATTCAAATCCCATAAAATATAGGACTATGCTACAAGTACCTAATTATTTACATAATGCATTACATAATTGACAGGTGTCGCGTATTCATCGGCAGTCTACACTTTTTGACTTTTTCACACTTCACATCCAAGGTCAGATTTCTTCCACATGGGTCTATGTAATCCATTATATACATGAATTATGTACATGGAGAATTATCCTAAAATATAGCATATATTATACTAAAAAACAAAAATTAGAACACTCGGTGGTATTCATCCCCAAATTTAAAAGTATACATCACCAAAATAGAATAAAGCAACAAAAGATGGATCTAAATACTTGTCGGAGGTATATCTATGGAAGTAGGCAGAGGGACCTATCTAATCAGGAGCTTGTGTAATATGAACATGAATATCTTACAACTGTCAAGTACATATATCCAACCTCCGGCTAACCTAATCACATGCTCGATTAATGCAGCTCAGCTTGAGAGTGAGCCTATCAATAGTAGGGTCGTCCATGGATATTTCATATTTGAGACTTAGTCGTCCCTGTCCATAATGGTGGTAACATTCTAGTGTACTCCATCTGTGTCGTGACGATCTGGAGAAGAAGAGCAACAAAATCATTGGTTGGCTCCTGAGATGTAGACGGGATCAAGGCAGTGGGAGCTAGGCCCCTCACATCTACTGTTAACTCACTCGATAAAATACGAACTTTGAAATCCCGACAAATACTACTGAAAAGGTCGAGTAAGACAATAATGCAGTGACGATCGGACTGGGCATCTAAACTGGTGATAGAGTGTAGATGTGGCTGCCCAAATCAATCTTATGTCTAGGTGCTAAATGATATACATTCGAGCTCTCACTTTATTTATGTTTTTCTGGTGCAAAGTGGGATTGATGTTGTAGCACAAGAACATGTGGAGAATAATCAATAAAAATTTCAACTCGTTGTGCTCAAACTCCTTAGTAGCAAGAGGCTAACTTGGGTTCCAACAATATAAATAATGTGGGACCTTGTCCATCAGTCCATGTCATGATCACCCGAGAGGTGTACAATGTTCTCCAAGTCTAGCCCGTAATAACTATCTATGACGTCGGGATCGAACATAATCCATTTATCTTAAATACATATCTGATGGTAATGATCAAACTGTGAGTGTAAGCTCCATATTAAAATTAGCCAAGAAATTCCTTCACAAACAATATGTATAACGAATGCGATGCATCGACAACATTCGTCCAACAGGAGGCTCCTTCTCGAAATCCGAATAGTCGGTTAAAATCACTTTCCATTTGGTCCCCAACTTCCATTGTGTGATTATGTTGTTGAAGTTGTTGGGAAATATTTAATTTGCCACATGAGCCAACATATGTAATTAATTGTGTATAAATGTTATCTTAAAGTTAAACCAAAAATTAAAGTTATCTAATAAAGAATTAAGAAATTGGGCTTTGAGTATCTAAATAAAGCATGAGCCAAATTATATGCATAGAGATTAGATCTATTAGGGTTTGGGTCAAATACATATGAAAACTATATATAGGATTATGGTTCCAAATTCATATGTAACTTCTTATTCTTTATGTCTCTTATGAACACAAGAATAATTAAGAGAAAGCATATTGAAGAGGAAGATCCAATGCCACAATCAAGAACAACGATTCAAGAATTCATAATCAAGAATAACATTGAAAAACAAGACAATCAAGATTATAAAGCAATAAACCAAATCAAGATCAAGAACTCAAAAATCCAAAGAGCCGATAATTAAAATTCAAGATCCGGAATCAAATCTTGTATTAAAGAATCATTTCCAATGAGTTAAGGTATGTTTCACATTTAATAATTCTCTTGGTGATTTGACACGGTGAATTTTAGCAATTAAATAATTAGGTTTTCAATTTCATGAGGTATAAAATTTCATAAAATTCAAAAAAGCTATAGCATAGCCAATTTTATGTAACCATTGAGATTAGAGAAAAAAAAAATTATGGTTAAAATTCATACATTGAATTTTGGAATGTGAATTTTAGCCATAACTTTCAAAATTCAGAATTTTTTCAAGATAGAGTTTTAAGACCCTAAATTCAAAATTCTAGATTTTTTTGGGGATTTTTCGAAAAATTTATGGTTCAAAACGGCCGGAAGGCAGTGCAACCAACACTATGGCGCTGGTCGCCCGATGCCGTAGCGTTGGCTTGGTGTTGCAGGGTCGCACTACCCTGGCAGCGCCCAGTTTGGACTTGGAAGCGTTAGTTTCCTATTCACGCATTTTTTTTAAAAAGAGAGAAAAATAAAAATAAAATATTAACGAGCAATCAAACTTCAAATCTTAGTACTTAAAGTTTATTTCGAATTACTAATTTTCTAACATAGATTAATTGAAGCATTATGTTATCAAAGTAACCTCGTTTGTCTACAGTAATTTATTTGGAATATTAGGAAGGTTGTGTATACGTAATTCAAGCGGATATTTACCGGCCCAAATGAAGGTCAATATTTGGCCGAATTATTTGCACACTCGTAATGTTTTACATTATGTGAACAATGAGTCGGTTCAAATATAGGCTTAATGTTTGACCGAATTTATTGTCAATAATTGATTACTACACCAAGAGTACAACTTACAAGTTAATATTTATGTCCAAATGCTAAATGTCAATGTTGTGCCGGTCTCTTGTAATGGGCTCCACCATTATTTGAATTTATTGATTGCTCAATTTGAATTCCAATGTCAACGTGTTAATAAGGTTTAAGTTATCTATTCAGTTAATCCATCAACTTTTCCAATATCTGACAACATCAATTCAATTTGTGTGCTTGATCCAAAGTTTAAGAGTTGGAAATAGAACGTTTCAATCATTCTAGCAGTCATAGATCTAGATCTTGTGTTAAGGATTGAACAATCTACTGCTCTTATGGATAAGAGTTCTGTTAATAAAATCGAGACTCGAATAAATAGGATCGTTCAAAATGCATAAGTCTTATGATTATAAAGCGTAAAATTTCAGTAATATTTAGGGATGATGTGTCCCGTAAGGTAATTGCTAAAGAATTTCTGCAAGAAATTGAAAAACGCTTTGCAAAAGAAAATAAGGCCGAAACTAGTACATTTCAACAAACTTAATTTCACTATAGTATAAGGCTAAAGAAATTATACGGGAGTGCATCATGAAGATGTCTCATCTTGCTTCAAAACTAAAGACATTAAAGCTTAAGCTATCTTATGAGTTGCTCGTACATTTATTTTTAATTTCTATTCTTTCACAATTCAACTAATTTAAGGTCAATTACAACTATCAAAAGGGGAAGTGGACTCTTGATGAGCTTATTTCATATTGTGTGTAAGAAGAAGAAAGTCTAAAGAAAGAGAGAACTGAAATTACTCACTTGACAAGTTAAAAATTAAGGAAGTGGCATCTGGATGAGTTCAAAAGAAACAACAAAAGTCTGAAAAAGATTAATCTGCAAATGTTACTTTTGTGAAAATCTGAAATACATAAAGAGTGTATTAAATATCACGCTTAGCATGTGAAGAAAAATACACTTTTCATTTTGGTTTGTTTTGAGGTTAATTTAGTTTCAATACCTAGACATACTTGGTGGATAAGTTTTGGTACCATTAGTCACATAAGTGTGTCTATGCGAGGTTACCTAAACAACCAAAAGTCAATTGATGCTTTAAGATTCATCTCTGTGGGAGTGGCAAATCACTTAAAGTTGAGACTATAGAGACTTTAAGGTTATCATTAAGAGTCGTTATAATTTGGATTTGAAAAAGACATTTGCGGCACCATCTTTTTGGACTAAATTTGGTTTCTGTTTCTACATCGGACAAATTGGTTACTTTTGTTCAATTGGAAATAGTCAGTTTAGTTTTTTTTCTTAATTTAAATATTGTGGGTACCAGTTTTTTATCTTGTTATGATAACTTATATTTGCTTAATACGATTACTTCTTATGAAGAAACTTTACATGTGAATTCATGTGGTATTAAACATAAATTAACCAATGAAAATCCTACTTCATTATATATAAGCAATTAAGTCACATTTCTCAAAAGAGAATAAAAGATCATGTGTCGAAAGAATTCTTGATCTCCTTAATTTTTCGAACTTAAGTGTTTATGTTAATTAGGGAAACAAATAAATATAATGAGATTAGGTGTCAATAGGAGTTCGAAAGTCCTAGAACTAATTTATACAAATATATGTGGGTCATTTCCTTTGGCTTCTTGGAATGGTTAACAATAATTTATTATGTTTATAGATGAATTTTTCTCGGTGTAGCTACTTATATCTCATTTATGAGAAATCCTAAACATTGGATATGTTCAAGACATACAAGATTCAGGTTGAAAGTCAACTCAACAAAATAATAAATCATACCAGATCTAGTCGTGCCGACGAATACTGTAGCAGCCATGATAGATTAGGAGAACAATGTCCAAGGCCTTTTGCTAAAATTTTTAGAGGAATTTTGCTAAAATTTTTAGAGAACAATGTCCTGGGCCTTTTGTTGGGAAAATATTTAATTTGTCATGAGGGCCGACATTTATAATTAATTGTGCATAAAAAAACTAAGTCCAAAATTAAAGTGATCTAGTAAAGAATTTAGTAATTGGGCTTTGGGCATCTAAATAAAATGGTGGCCGGATTATATATGTAAAAACCGGATCCATCATGGTTATATTTGATGATGAGTGAAATACAAATGGAAATTATATATTAGATTGTGGTCCCCAATTCATATGCAACTTCGAATTTTTGTGCATCCCATCAATATAAGAATAATTAAGAGAAACTATATTGAAGAGGAAAACCTAATACTCACAATGAAGAATAAGGATTGAAGAATTTAAGAATTCAAAACAACAATCAAATTGAAGTACAAGACAATCGAGATTATGGAGTAAGAAGTAAAATTAAGATCAAGAACTCAAGAATCAAAAGAGATAATAATCAAGATTCAAGATCCGGAATCAAGATTAAATATTAAAGAATAATTTCTAATGAATTAATGTATGTTTTGCATTTAATAATTCTCTTGGTGATTTGGCATGAAAGATTTTGACAATTAAGTAATTATGTTTTCAATTTCATGAAGTTTAAAGTTTCATAAAATTGTAACAGAAGTGACTCCAATGTTCCATAGTTAAGAATTTGAGAATCCCACTGCCATCAATGCACGTACAAGGGCTTGACACCTTTCCTTTCTCTTTTCTATTGTAGATTGTGTCTTTCTCTTCAATGCCATTGTACTTACAAATAAGATCAAAACGTGAAATTAGAGATAAACCTGCCATTTGACAATTTTAAACCCTAAATAATGGAGAAAATTCTTGAAAGGAGGGGGAGGATGAATAAGGACCGTAACGAGAGATGAAGTCAGAACGAAGCACCATGAGTATTGTGTTCTATGTGTGTGTGCATTGTAATGAATATTCAACATTAATGCAAATGTGAGTACACATATATAGAATCTAGTGGATGAAATGTGTGACGTGTGAAAATGGAGCCTCCTTGTGGACGTGAAAAATCTTTATACATTCAAATGCAATTGGATTATCGTATTAACCTAATTTTTTTCATCAAAAAATCATACAACAAGCACCAAGACTACCTATGCCCATCCTTCTTCATCCAGATCACATAAATCAAAATATTTTGAAAACCCACTTCGAATGAATAAGTAGATATTTTTGAATTTTATACCTTCTATGATTTGAAAATTGGATTTGTTGTTGATGATGTTAGTATAACATCTTGAATGCAATTTAAGATGTTGGCGTCATTGAATTTTGAGATCAAAATGTGGAGTTTGTGATTGAAAAGTACGTGGAAATTGAGAGAAATGAGTACTATGTGTTTTGGAAAGTTCATAATCAAGGGTTTAAAGTCAGTGTTCGCTATAGTCATACGACCTCATGGTGTATATCGACTCCTTTTCCATTAGATTTCTTTTTCTTTATTGATTAGAATAAGATTTCTTTTTCCTTTTAGATCAGGATTTTAGTTTCATTCCTTTTAGAAATTTACATTAGTTTCCTTATCTTAGTTTCTTTATATTAGTAAGATTATAAAATAATTTTGCCTATATATACAAAGGCTGTATCAGAGCAAAATTGGTAAGAATTTCAATTTTGGTTTCCACACCAAAATTGGTATCAGAGCAAGGTTTGCCTTGGTTGATGGCTACTTATGGTGGTAGTGGTACGCATTCTCATGACGAGGATTGCAAAATCAACATTGGTCAATTCGGAACAAAGGATGAACATGTTTAAAGACACAGCTGATAAGAATATACAAACTTTAACTGTTATAAATGTTGTTGCTTCAATAAGCCTAGAACATGACAACATGTGGCTAGAGAGTTTTCTTGAGTCCCATATAAATTTGAATATATATAAGTTATCAAGGATTCTGTGAACATCAATATAGAAGATATAAAAGAGTCCAATTTCAAACGCAACGAGATTTTTAGAACACATTGTACCATCAATAACACAGTGTGTAACGTGATAATAAACCATGAAAGTAATGAGAAATTGGTTTTCAAAGTATTGGTTAAAGCTTTAAATTTGAAAATCGAAAAATACTCATCTTGTTATCAAGCTTCACAGATTAGAAGGGTGCAAGTAATTCAAAATATGGAGGTACGTAAAATTTTATCTTTTATTGTAAAATAGGAAGATTATATGTAACGTGGTATAGATGACGATTGTCACGTACTTTGAGGTCAATCATAGTACTGTAATGTAGATATCACTTATATAGATCGAAATACACAAGTATGTGTTTTGGCGGTATAATAAAATGATTAGTGAATACTAGTGTAACAAACAAAAAAAACTATAAGGCAGAGGATGATGTTAAAAAAGGTGTAATTCAAGATAACTAGGATGCTACCGTCCATTATACTGCAATAAAAAAAAAAAGTATGTGCAAGTTGAAAACTTGAAACCTGATGATCCCTTATACATGAAAATTGACGATGAAAATAGGCATAAGGATGAAAAATAATATGATAAAATTACAATTGAAAACCCCAAAATCGAGTTGCACTCTCTTGATAAACAAGTTGAATATCAAAAGAGTCCAACCGAAAATAATGGAATTGAATTTGCCAATCATGAAGGAGTCAAAGATAAGATTTGTCAAATTAAGAATAAAAAATTCGTTGGCTTTCTCAGCTATCCAAATGCCAAAGAATCGCACAAGTACAGAGAGTTGAAAACTCTAGTGTTTATATGTTCACGAAGGGGATTCAAGAATGAGAGATTGAACAAAGCATCACTTAGACCACGTTTGAGAGAAATTTGTAGTTTCATTTTTAGAAATTATATGACCGTTGCACAGTAGTCTTTCAACCATTTTCCACAATTTCTAACACATTACACTGCATAATAGAAAATGGTGGGATTCATGGCTTCATCAAAGGACAGAGGGGTCTCAGACAAGGTGATCCTTTATCTCCATTTTTATTTGTCATTTGCCTTGAATACTTCTCAAGAATGCTCAAGGGTATGACGGAAGAAAGTGAGTTCAACTACCACCCAAAATGTAGGCCTTTGAANATGGAATGCATCTCTACCCCTACATATTCTATTGGTCTTCATGGTGGGATTCATGGCTTCATCAAAGGACAGAGGGGTCTCAGACAAGGTGATCCTTTATCTCCATTTTTATTTGTCATTTGCCTTGAATACTTCTCAAGAATGCTCAAGGGTATGACGGAAGAAAGTGAGTTCAACTACCACCCAAAATGTAGGCCTTTGAATATCACCCATCTTGCTTTTGCCGATGACTTAATGCTTTTTGCTAGAGGAGACCCCATATCGGTAGGAATCATGATGGATTGCTTGAATAAATTTGGAGACCTATCGGGACTTCGAATGAATGTGAGTAAATCCAACTTGTATACGGCGGGAATTCAAGGGCAAGAATTAGAGGATATTTACCAAATAACTAAAATGACTAAAGGATCCATGCCATTTCGTTATTTGGGCATCCCTCTTGCGGCGGTAAAATTGAAAGTTAGCTCATATGATTTGTTTGTGAATAAAATATCGGGATACATTGGAGCATGGTCTAGAAATACATTATCCTATGCGGGGAGAGCGGAACTCATTAGAGCAGTGCTCCAAGGAGTGGAATGTTTCTGGCTTTCCATTCTACCTATTCCAGCCACGGTAGTCTCTAAAATTAAAGCCATATGTCGCAATTTTCTTTGGGGATCAAAGAGACCTTTAGTTGCATGGGATAAAGTGTGCTTGCCAAAAATTGAAGGTGGCCTTGGTTTTCGAGATTTGAAATATTGGAATGCAGCCCTTTTGACGAAAACCTTGTGGAATATACACAGTAAAAAGGATACCTTATGGGTTAGGTGGATTAATCACATTTTCTTACATGGATGTAATTTTTGGGAGTATACGAGTAGGAAGGACGACTCACCATTGATCAAAAGACTGATTGAATTAAGGGGACAGATTTCAGTTACTGGGGTATCTATTCAGGCTAGACGGAACTGCCAGACCACACGAGGACAGAGGGGTCCGAATGCTATACTTGGGGCACAATTACATGTTAACGTGGACCTTATTGTAGGGTCGCAGCTGGTGACTGAACCTCAACAGAGTGATCATCAAAATATTGGGCAGTGGCAGGCACAGAATGAACGGACTGAGGAAAACAGGCAGAATAATTGGACGCAGACAGCAGAATCTGGGAGAGGACCGGTGGGAATACTTGCTGGGCAGAATTCACAGGAAAATGTGCAGCTTCAATCACCAACTGTACAAATCCAAACACCAACTGAGCAACTTGACACCGGACCTGTACAGCCACAGGTGGAAAATGAACAGCTTCAGGCAGAAATTGCACAAAACAGACTGAAGAGCTGGGTAATTTCTGGCAGATTTTGCAACAAATTGGCATATGATTTCTTCAGACATAAAGAACCGTTAAAACCATGGGCAGGTACT
>CAIGRO010014879.1:0-11038 GCA_903798355.1 Fraxinus baroniana
AATATTAAGAAACCTAGTGACTGAAGAATCCAACTTCTCTTCAAATTCATCTCTCATCATTTCACACTGTAAGAGAAATCTTGAATCCATGGCTATGTTTAAGAAACACCTTAAAGAAAACAACTTAAAAGCTATTCTATTTCTTGACCAATTCTGATGTTTTATAATCCCATTTCTCATAAAAATAGACTCATTTATATTTTCACACAGATTAAGAAGAAATATGATTTTTTTCTAATATACCACTATATTAAATAATAATAATTTAAATAGGAATAGTTCATATTTGTTAAAATGCAAATTAAATATATATAACACTTTGTAAAAAGATTAAAAAAAATATAAACGTTTTAAAATTAAGAATAAAAAAATCTGAATAATTAATATGTCACATTGTTACAACTAGAAATTCATTATGAAAGAATGATCCAATTCATTATGTCACATTAGAATCACTGAACGGTAAAAATGAGAGTGAGATTGCACATATTATAAAGTATCAGCTAACTGAATGAACTGCAGTTCATATAAAGAGAAGAAATAAGTAGGTTAGAGTAAAAATAGACGAGATAGTGAAATGAATGGTGGAAGATTTATAACTATCCACAAAAATTAGTTTCCTAAATATTTGAGGAATCGAAGAGTCAAAAGCAACATCATGTAGAACTGAGCCTAAAGAGATGCAATATTCATCATTGGGCTGATTCAATCTCACATTGGTAGTAAATATTTTCCCAGTTACCGGAGATTAAAACATATAGAATTAACTTCATCAAAGTCAGGTATCTTTTCTTTCTCAAGATTGTACATAAGAGAAAAACTCTTTACGCATCTAAAACCAATGTTATGAAAATTACAAGAACTTTCCTTACTGCAGCAGTGGTGAGTTGAGATGGCGAGAGACTAAGAGTTGAGACCGGGGTGGGTGGTGAGTTGAGACGGGCGACGGCGAGACTGAGAGTTGAGGCGGCGAGAGTTGAGACAAAGAGTTGAGACAGAGAGTTTGACTGTTTGAGAGGAGGCAAGAGTTGAGAGCGAGAGTTGAGACAGAAAGTTTGAGAGGCGGCGAGAGTTGAGAGGCGACGAGAGTTGAGATAAAGAGTTTAAGAGACAGAGAGAGTGAGATACAGAGATTATTTGGCCTAGGACGTTTTGGGCCTTTTGAAATTTAGGGTTTTATCATCAAGTTCAATTTTTTTTTAATAACCTTATCGGGTCGGGGTCGGGGTCGGGGTCGGGGTGGGACACCCCCGTCCCGCCCCGCCAACCCGTTGGGACCGGCCCCGTCGAGGCGGGGCGAGGTTTTTTGCCATCTCTAGGTGAGATCTTTGTGAAGTCATTAATGCATTTGTTGCGTATGTGTTGGCCTATTGATTGACTTGGTTTTAATCTGTTGTTCTGTGTGAATATGTTGAAAAGATCAATGTGTTATCCTATATGATATCTCCGTCCATGATTATTTGCTCTTGATTGATTGCTGTGATTATTTAATTCTACTTGGGTGTTCGTGATCTTAACCCTAGTGAGTACATGAAGCAGGTATGGTATGTGTTTCGGGTGTGAAACACGAGGTAAGGTCTGTGATACCAATTTTATTGGTTACCTTGATTGTGCGAGTATAAACTGTGTGTTTTTTGGTTGCTTGCAGATTGATTGGGAATGAAAGTGGAGATTTGAACCCAACAAATCCTGGGCTATGATGTTAAACCGTTTTATTTGTTGGATTATATTTCATAGGTTTCGGCCAATGATTGAAGTTGTGTATTGACACCACGATTGTTTAAACCTCTCACGTAACCCACTTGGGCCATTTGAAGCAGCCTAATTATATTAATGCTGCTCATGGCCCAACCCAATCTTGGATGGCTTCTATTGTCTGTTGACAGTCCACTTATTTCTTATTGGGCCTAATAGTTCTAACCCTAAAACCCATACTTAACTCCTATATATGACCTTGCCCATTACTGTTGTAGCTTGAGAGAAATTAATAGCCCCTTTTTCTTTAAGAAGTAAACCGGCGATTTGTTGGCTTGCTTTGTGCTTTGCCTTCTTGCTTTGTGCTCACTGCCTTCTCCAACCTTGGTGGTTTGTGGCTATTATATCATCCATTTCTAGTCCTTTGTGGATGGATTTAAAGCAATCAGATTGGGACTTTGATTAGTGTGTTGGTTTGGGGATTGGGTTTGTCAATCGTGGTGTTGATTCGTTTGTAGACTGAGCCCGGAGCGAAGAGATTGGAGAATCAATTTCTCACAACAGGTTCATTTTTACAGGCAACAATAGCAAACCTATCAGAATTATGTTTATCTTTCATATCAGAAATTTTTTTAAAACAATCTTTTATTAGGTGTCATGTCTTGCCACAATAATAGCATTTTCTAACTTGTAGCTTAGATTTTGGTTGATTCTTGTTCTGATTCCTGAACTTAAAAAATTGAGGTTTATCTCTTTTATGGGAATTGAAATTGCATTGATTCTCCCTTTTGTTCTGATTTTTTTTTTCCCTAACATTTAAAGCTTCACTAAACCTAGAGTCCTTGAAGTTAGATTTTAGTTAAAGCTCTCTATTCTTTAAAGATGAAATAAAAATATCAACAGTAAGGCCAGTTCTCCCATGTTCCAAGGTATTTCTAAGTTCTTGTATTTATCACCTAGTACATTTAACAGAGCAACAACTTGTTGATCTTCAGATAGTTTCTCATCACATTCAGTCACTTCTTGAAAAGTCTAGTGAATTTGTCAATTTTTTCTTCTAAAGTGGAAGAAGAATTAAATTTGAAATTGTAGAACTGTCTTAGGAGATAGCATTTGTTGGGCGTGGTTTTAGTTAGGTAGAGAGATTCTAACTTGGTCCGTAAACCCTGTGTATTAGTGGTTTCCCCAACTTTTCTAATAACAGTGTCAGACAGATGAAGAAATATAAACTCCAAGCAATATCATCTAACTCTTGTCTACTATAGGCACTAAATTCAGTACCCCATGTCCCATCAATAGTAGCAGTACACCTCTGTTATAACAATAAGGCCCTTACTTTCTTGAGCCATAGACTAAAATCTCCCGTCCCCCTCTAAATTTCTACTTCAAATTTATGTGCAGTAGTCATAATTACAGATAAACACAAAAGAACAAGATTATACGCCACACAAAGTATAGCAAGTATAGACAGTATGATAGAGATAAACTTCAGATATTACAGAATTCTATCAAAGTAAACAAAGGATCAATACAAACAATTATATCAAGTTAAACCGTCAATCTTGAAAATGTTTAAGGAATGGTAACCCTTTATTCCCCCACTCCCTCAGATTTTCAGATCCTTTAATGAGATATTGGACAAAGGAAAGCAGAAGAGTATCACTTACCTTAATAACAAGTTTCAAAAATTGACACAGGTTACAAAAAATAGTGAAGGGGTTTTAGATGTTTAAGTGATGGTAACTGACCTTAGGATCGCTGCTTATCATATTTCCATGTTTTCAGGTAAAGACGTCGAGGTTATTGAGCAAAAAAAAAATTTATTTCTCATTTATTTTGGGCAGCAAGTTGCTTCCCACCTGTAGTCATTTCGATGGGTCCAAGGGATCAGTTGGGAAGGTTTCCAGTTCTTCCATTAGGGCTGTTTGAGGTTCGCAATCAATGATGTGAGGATCTAGTTCCACCAGGCAAACTGCTTTTTTAACAACTATTTGTTCATCGGGGAATTGTATGGTGCTGAAGGTTCCTCTTTCTTCAGGAGCATCGATCATGACGACATCTTCCCCTTGTGCAGGAGATGTCCCTTGTTCAAAGAGGTCGTCTATCTCGATGTCAGCAAAGACAACGTTGGTGGTTCTTGGTTCCACTTTTCTCAACGAGTTGAAGTAGCCTTCTCTAGCTCTCGTTATACCGTGACTATGCCATTTTCACTTGGAAATTTTATGCCCAAGTGATGAATCGAGGTTACTGCCTATAATTCTTTCAAGGCAAGTCTTCCCAGCACCCCATGGTAAACGGATCAGTTGTCCACTACGAGGAACTCCATAAAATGGCGGGCAATCATAGGTTCTATCCCCATCTCTATTACTAAAGTGATTTTACCCCTTAGGATGATGCTATCTCCCGTAAACCCGTACAATGGGGAGTTCATGGGGGTCAACTTATGATCAACTTTAATTTTATCAAAAGTGGTACCAAATATGATGTTGACCGAGCTTCCATTATCCACTAACATCCTTTTTAGGCCATTACGGGCCACGATAGCCCTTACCACCAGGGCGTCACCCCTATTGTATTCTCCTGTGTGAACGTGGTTGGAAGAGTAGTTCTTCCGATGGAAGATTAACTCACTATATAACTCGTCATAGCAGGGTCACCTGCCTTCTGTCATAGTTCCTTTGAGAATTTTTGGACTCCCCACCCACATGAGGACCTCTGATGACTTTTTCCTCCATAACAGGCTCCTGTTCACTATTAAGTGGGGGGTTTCGCTTCTGCCTTTAGTCTTCCTTGTGCCTTTTAGTATCATTTTCCCTTCCCATTGTAGGATCATCCCTATTAGGCCAACGCTTTTCGTTGTCTCTAGGTTGCAGGTTCAGCCTGTATAAAGCATTCCTTGGGGGATGCCTTCCCCTTGCCTGGCTTTAGTTTTGGAAACTTCTTACAACGTCCCAGCAGTTCTCCGTGCGGTGTCCATGTGACTGATGATAGGAGCAGTAATTCGGTACTTCATCCCTATTTCTAGGTTCAGCACCTCATCCCTTGTTTTGTCCCCTTTGCGGATGCCTTGGGTAAGGCATTTCAGCACCAGGGTTTACCTTCTCGTAAGCTAAGGTCGGTACTGCGTCGAGCGTTGCTGTAGCAAGCTCCTGTCCGTAGTTCAGCGGGGCCCGGTGGTCTATTAGGTAGGGAGTTGGGCCTTTTCTTCTCTGCATTTGAGGAGGTGGGAGACCCTAACTCGCTTTATTCCTATGGTCCTTCAGTTCTTCATTGAAGATTTCGCGCCTTATTATTTCCAATAGGGCATCGTAGGTGGTGAGATCTTTGTTCTGCACATTTTTTCTAAAAGAGGGAGTTCATGTCTAACCCTCATCTCAAAGCGGTCAGTGCTTCTTTATCCGTGACTTGCACGCAGTAGGTCATCTCATCCATGAAGTGGGACAAGAAGCTTTTCAGCGCCTCACCCGTTGATGCAGCATGTCTTGAAGTCGTTGGATAGGTATTTCCCCTTCTTTACTGGTTGCGAAGCCCTTCAAGAACGTCTTTTTTCATGTCTGGCCAACTTCGGATACAACCTTGTGTACTAGACTTCAGCAGCTCCACTTAACGTTAGATGGAAAGCCCTACACTTCATTGATGTGGTGGCTCCTTTCAAATTCATGTGAGTTTTGTAGTTGTTTATGTGTTTTGTGGGATCACCTCTCCCATCGTACTTTAGGATTTTAGGGAGTGTGAAGTGATTCAACATGGGGACACTTCTGATAGCCTTTGAGAAGGGAGAATGTTCATCATCATCATCATCATTATCATCATCGAGATCGCAGGATCTTTGGGGCCCATCTGAATCTTCACCCTCTCCTGGTGGGTTTTAAGGCGGTGATTGAGAAGTTTCTACTTCATTCCTAGCCTGATTTCTCCTTTCCTGCCTATTTTTAGGGGGCCGGATCGGAGGTTCTTCATGATACATTGGCTGATCCTCATGTTGACGAGGCTCTTGTTGCCTATCTTTAGGCATTGGAGGTGGGGGATAAGCTCGCCTATTCCTAGGCACTTGGGGTGAACGATCCTGCCTATTTCTAGGCACCCCTGGACTTATCCTGTCAAAAAACTTCCAAATCTCTGAGGTATTTCGACATCGTTTTCTTGTGGAGACTCCATCCCAACATATTGATGTCCAGTCATCTGGCTCTGGACCTCCTCCTCCTGATAATATCCTTGTGCCTCAGAAAAGATGTCCTCTGGGGCTGTGTATGGGAGAGTTAGATACCCTCCTTGTCCTTGCATGTTCATTAGCATTTCTTGCATGGCTAAGTTCTGCTGAGTAATGTTTCTCATATTGGCAGCCATGGTGGCCATCTCCCCTTTGAGTCGAGCAACAACCCTGTCCCCACCTCTGGACCCTCCTCTTCTGTGTGCTAGAAGTCGTGGTCGAGGGGCTGGGGCAGCTCGGGAGGATTTCCCTTCTTCAGGGTATTCTCTTGTCCTTTTTGGGGCATTTTCGTCAGTTGAGCTCATTTCTCTAACAAGGGCCCCAAGTTCCTTTAAGCTCTTTTTTCAAGAACAAAAACTTGCTTTAGCCCAATTTTTTACATGTAGTTTGGCTTTCTTTCTACGTACACTCGCAGTTAAATGTATGAATTCCCACAGACGGCGTCAATTTGTTGACCCTAAAAAATGAGTTCAACAAATGTCCGACCTACTCTTGCCACGTCAGTATGGATCCGATGCATTTTTATCGGAGTGAGTATGGTATTCTGGCTGAAATGAACGCAGGAGACACTATTCAACAAGAGACGATGACGTTCGGACTCTGGCTATTTTGTTTCGACGACAATCGCACTATCAACGACTACAAGGCGGACTTCTCAAAATAAATCTCACTTTTTCCCTTATGAAATATGTGGAAGGGTAGATATCGAAATATGGAATTTTTTGTTGGAATCTTGCGTATTGGCTACACGTGTATACAAAATGGTTTGTGAATAGAACACGTAATTATGCCTCGTTTGGCATACATTTTTTTCTCATTCTCATTATTTTTCTCATTCTTCATTTTAACCACACATTCTATCAATAAAATAATATTACACATAAACCTAAAAATTCTCCTTACTTTTTAACCATACATTCTTCCATCAATCACTATTCAAAATCATATTTTTTCTACTAAAATGGATGTCA
This sequence comes from Fraxinus baroniana, assembly GCA_903798355.1. Taxonomy (NCBI): domain Eukaryota; kingdom Viridiplantae; phylum Streptophyta; class Magnoliopsida; order Lamiales; family Oleaceae; genus Fraxinus; species Fraxinus baroniana. Next base: position 6,877 of record CAIGRO010014879.1, read on the forward strand.
AACACCATCATAATTTGTTTCTTTTGTGAGAATGAAGACAATATCAATATGTGATTCTAAGATTGCACAAATGCCAACCCATTTCTCATACAATTTGAAGCTACTTATACTACTCTGGCCAACGTGGTGACCGTTGGATCAAAATCACGTGACAACATCTCCGACACCGAAGCTTCACATCACCATCTTCTCCATGCAATTAATGTTTGACAAAAGGTCTGCCGTTCTATTTGTAGGCTGACACCCTCACACCGACGCACCTAAACGGCCAATCACATTATGATGCAACGACTCCTTTCCTCAGAATGTTGTGTAGCGTCTTGCTGGTACCTATTTGACTGAGACGGGTTGCATGTGAATTCCGAAGTATCCAACCCATACTGTTAAGAAAATAGAAATAAAATTACGACATTAAAATCTCAATCAGATGCATCATAAATAATGTAAATGATCTATTGATATTTCATCCACCAACTGCAACTTGTCAACCATCTGCCAAAATCCAAATAGAACCTCGGATAGTTATGCAGATTCTAATATCTATTGTCCTATAACCATTATCATTTTTAATAGGATTAAACAAGTAACTTGACAACTAATGCTAAAAAAACTCATTTTATGCCATCTCTGGATCGACTACAATCATCGTTCCATCTCCTCTCTACTCTCTACTCTCTATTATCTCCTTCGCTAGCCATTATCTAGGCATTGACTTATGTGGAATGGGGTTTCAAATCTTAAACTTTGCACCGCAAAAAAAAAATGGAAATAAACGAAGTAAAGTTGGTTGGTTGTGCAAGAATGAGTATGAGGTGATTATCTCAGCAAAATAAGCAAGTAAATTATGGAACTTGGTATATAGTAACAGGGTTGGCGTCCGGGGTGGGGGTTCAAAGGGTAGTTTTTGGTATTAGAGCGTGGAAAGAATAGCGGCAAATAGTTTCCAATTTTGATCCTCTTTCATAGTGGTTACAGAGTGATATGCATCTGTAAGTATAGATATCATCTACTTGGTTCAATACAGTTTATATCATGAATTTATTTCAAAATTCAATTTCCTGATTTATCATCTTCATTGTCTTCTACTTCCCCCGAAACCTCTTCTACTGTTCAAACGAATGGATTACAAATAAACCGTATATTTTTCAATGCAACGGATGAAAATAATTAGCAAATAGTGCACCTTTTTCCTCATGCATGCACTCCAAGCATCATTCCTATTTGGACGCTGATCAAGGGTACCAGAAACAGGGACACCGGTTGTAGGATCAGCTGTCCTGTTGAGCAATGGCTGCCGGTTATTGTTGAACTGGAGACGCCTTTTTATTTATTATACAGATTTTTTTTTAATTGGAGACACTAGAATGGGCAAAGCTCCTTTCACAGAATTTTGGTGACTGGTTTGATTGCCATAAATTTGATAATGATACTGGATTTCAGATGAATATCTCGAGAAAGAAATCTTTCGAAAGTGATAGTGAAATAAATACATAGCAAGTGCAGATAAACATTCTATCGCACAAGTCAGAGACAGATAACAACAAAAAAGGGGTATTACACTAATAGTTCAATTTTTTTAACGCTGTCCCGACACACGGTTAATATCGAAAGGTTTCAATGACCCTCGTGGGAAATTTATTAGCCTGGTATAATGTTAAATCATAAATCTCATACACTGTCGGTGAAAGACGAGAAAAACAGACATGCTTGCATGATTCATGAAAGGAAAGATGTTATTATGCCATGGCAGCAGCATCGCAATAAGTCAATGTTGATGACAATAATAAAGTAAAATGCATCCTGGGGCCCGTATAACCTCCAATATAACAGCACCAAGAGCAACCCATCTGATAATTTTCCAGTGATTATCCATAAATGCATATATCATATCAAAGTTTCCAGTTTTGTCGGTTGGAATTTCCTGAGATATATTTGTCGTAATCCGATTCACAAACTTATATTTTTGCAATTGAAGAAATCGGTTACAAAATACTTGCCTCCATCCAGCTTTTGTCAAAGAATATAAAAGCAGAACATCCCAGTTCTACCAAGATCAACAAATATTGAATACTTCATTACGTTAAAGAACCCAATCATTCTCATGAAGAAGAAAAGATACATGTCCATGAAAATTTTCTCAATGAAGATGTCAAACTATAGCCGCCCAATATGGATCCAAAAAAATGCAATTTGTTAGTTGAAACAGACTGTCAGGCCTAAAATAGCATATTTGCTCAAGGTGGCTGCTATCAGAATGCATTTACATGGTTAAGATTGATAGCTGCTGATTTAACTCGAAAAATCTGAATAATGTGAAAAGTAAGGCCTCGTTGTTCAGAACGAAATCACAGTTAGCATAACAGGATAACAATTTAATTACCAAATTACATAATGTTATATAACACTCCCATCATTTTTTCTTTTTTCTTTTACCTTATTGAGAGCCGAAAACTTCGTTCCATCTTTTACTTGAGAAATTATCTTAATAGGAAGGATACACAAGTCAGGCAGCAACCATTCCGGAGAGTAGCACCAATGCAACCACAGCAAGAAATGATGACAAGAACTATACTATACACCAATTGCTATAAATAAATACATGAACCTGCGCAGAGAAAATGTGATAGTTGACACAATCATCCATGTGGAAAAACATTAGTTAACAAATGGGTAAATACAAGTCCAATGGACTTAACAGATTTAAATATGCCATCAGACCATGCAAAGCATGAATTAGCTACAAGGCAAAATGAAAGACGCTCAATGCATAAAGCAGTTATTGCACACAAACATCAGATTGCCATCTTTGATCATCCTCACATGTAGGAATTTGACTTTGCTAGTTGATAGCGTATAATGTTCAACACAGCTCTAGTACCTAATTAATTTGATGGGCCATGCTACAGGTACAAAATGGGGCCCACAGCCGCCCCTCCAATAGGGGCCGCCACTTGGCCATTTTGGACACTATTTTGTACCCCATTTTGTATACCAAGAATTATCCTAATTTGATATGAGCATTGGTCAATACCTAATTTACAACCCCATTATCATTCCCATATGGTTCTCAGCTTCCATACAAAACCCAATCACAACTTCTTCCCTCCCATGTTGTGGTAACCTTAAGCCTAGAAGGGGATACCAATCACAACTTCTTCCCTCCCATGGATAGATAACTAAAATATAGGAAAAGGACCAATCAACGGGAATAGAGTGCACCATAGTATAATAACAGTGTTTAAATTCTTTATGCCTACGATTTGCACCAATATGCTTTAAATTTTTTGTTACTTAAAAAATTGTTCGACTTCACAATGAGAAAATCATGAAAATATGATAAGAGTCTTGACAAAGGCAAGGGGAAATTTCGAATTTTAACTCCTTTCTGATGGCTATTATTTTTAAAAAATGGAGTTTTAAATAGTGATTTTTTTGGAGAATATGTGATTAGAAAGTTTAATTATCAAAACTCGACATCTTAACCTTCAATAACTAATCGAAGACAACATAAGTTCAGTGAACACATGAACAATTAACTCCAAAAATCCAATATATTCCACACCAGCAGATTGCATTTATCCAACAGAATGAGATTAATATCTACCAGATAACCCCATTTTCTTCGCTCCACCCATTATATCTTTGCCATACACTATCTAATCAATCCCCTTCAACCCATAAGAAAACAAGACCACATAATACAACCTCAAAAAGTCAATCTCCAACCCCCATTATCACATATTTAAGTCATTTTGCCTTTTTTATTTCATTCTTAATCTTCACTCACAAAGACACTTAAAGCTAGTAGAGTCACTTGCCTTAAGGCCGCCGGTGCCTCGGCCTCAAATGTCAGTGCTTCCACCAAGGTTTCCACCCCTCCGACCCAGAAACTGGCCGTGAAGGCCTCATTGAAAGATATAGGTGATGCAGCAATTGTTGCTACAGCTGCCACTGCAGTGTTAGCCAGCAATGCCTTAGCCATGGAGGTTTTACTCGGTGGAGATGATGGCTATCTTGCTTTCATTCCTGGAAAGTTGTAGCTGTAGCAACAATTGTTGCATGACATCTGAGGTCTAAGAATTATGAGAAGACGGGTCTCGTGCACACAGTTTAGAAGAAAGAAAAGGATATTAGGGATTTAATTATCTGATTTTTCATATAT
>CAIGRO010014884.1:0-23060 GCA_903798355.1 Fraxinus baroniana
ATATTCTACTCTCACCTCTTAACCTCCCTGCTACTTTCCTTCCTCTTCCACTTCCACCAAAGTACGGAACCATTATTTTTGGTGCCTTGGAACTCAATGATCTCATGCTATTCCAGGATGGGGTTTGCTAAAGAGGCAGTAGGTCTTGTAGGGAATTGTGAGAAATCATTATGGAATCAACCGTCAAATGGCAGCGACAGTTTCCACTTCCATGGCGGCGACAACCGTCTTGCTCCATCGACTCTCTACCAAAACCACCGTCCACTGCTCCGCCTTGCCGTACCTGCCACCTCCTTTCTCCAATTCAGCTTTCTCTACTTCCTTCAAGCCCTTTTCAGGTAAAGTTCAACTATTTCTTTATGTATTCTCTTTGTGTTGATAGCTCCGGTGATTTTTTTTTTGGTTCCACAGTGCTAAGATATTTTAATGTATACTTATCAATTAAGGTCATATTCTATCATTTCGATTCTACTATATATGCCTTTTTAGTTCTGTCCAAATCGAAACTTTTTCTTGTACTAATTTGTCCGTGTGAAATCTTCTCAATAAAGATGGTTGATCCCAATTGATTTCTTGAATACTGGATTTTGATCCTTAAGTTTTACGTAGTAAGTTGAAGCATTGATTCTATTGATGATTTGTGAATATGAGGCCGTAAAGCATTCTTCTTATGCCAACATTTGCAAATTAGTTAATGTGTGTCATTGAGTATTGGATTTTGTATTTTTTTTAAACTGTCTTGATTTTGGCTGTTGGACGAAAATTCTTCTTCTTCTGAACTTCGAAACATTGATTTTGACAAGGTAATTTGCAGGATTTGGGCACTATTTTTATTAATTTGTTCTATGGAAGCACACTCTGAATTTGTATGTGTGCGTGAGTGTGATTGAACAGAGGTTGGTACAAATTTTAAGCATTTTGACTTTGCAGTGATCCATTGCAAGATAATAGTTACGTTATTGCGCGTGATACAAATTTATCGTTTTGCTTCTGTGATATCAGTATTCTATTAAAATAGGGATCTATCATGCGTTTTGACGAAGTTACATAATTGAAGAAATTCTTAAATCTATGGTAAAGATCCAAAACTATGTTGATTAATTGTATAATCTCTATGTTCTTGCATTTTAAGGTTTTTGTTGGTCTGTTTTCTCAGTAGGAGGATTGTTTTTATTGCATTGGAAGGTTTATTAGTATGTTTTTCTCACCGGAAGGATATATAAATTTGCCCTCACTTTTTTTGATTGAATCTCTGTGACTTTTGGATATTTCTTTGTCATCTAAGTTTCATCATTGAGTTTTTTCTTATTATAAAAAAATTTTAAGTTCCTCCTGTACCAAGTGAATCCCTTCCTGAGAGATCGGGAGAGCCTGACTGTCCTGTAAGTGTGTATTCAAAATTTTATGTTCTTTTACATTACATGGTGGTCTGTATTAACACATTTCTTTTTGTGTATTAAACATGCTCTAGTATTTTCTGAAGACTCAAAGATGCAAGTTTGGTATTAGGTGCAAATTCAACCACCCAAAAGATAAGGTAGTCCCCCAGGTAGATTTCTTTGCCCAAGATTAATTCCACTCCTTTTAATGTGACGAGTCTTATGACTATTCCAACTTGTTGCTTCTATTTTGGCTTCGGGGTGCTCCATAAAATGCTGATATCTCTGCCTTACCCGAGAGGCCCTCAGAACTTCTATGTACGGTATGATATTAGATTTTTCTAATGAGTGCATTGCGTTATAGAACTGATTATTAAGCTTCATTTGATTGAACCAGTTCTCTATGAAGACTGGAAAGTGTAAATTTGGCGTATCCTGCAAATTTCATCACCCTAAAGACGTGGAAGTGCAATCAGCTGGAGAAAAATATGCTACTACGCTCCAGAATGAAATATCTGGAGATTCAAAGCTAGTGCAGCCACTTTATACCCCAGCATTGTTGCATAACGCCAAAGGCCTTCCTATCAGATTGGTAATTTTTGTCTTAACATCGTTCTTATGAAAATTATAATCCATTGATATTATAAATAAACTTCTGTAATTTGAGTGACCTGATGGGCACCTAATTGAATGTTCAGTAAGTCTCTTGGCAAGTTTGTCATGACTTTTAGGAGTATCTTAGTTTTAGCAGATGTTCTTTTCATCATCTTTGGGCAAAAATCACCCTTGTAGCGTTAAATTTCTCCATTTTATTGCTGATAACCATGAACTAGGAATTTAATACACAAGCATTATAATAATTAATAGGCCATTGTGTACACTTTCTTATATGCTTGTATACATAGCAAAGTGTTTAAAATGTTGACTTTTCAAATTAATCACGATTTTTTCGTCTATTTTTATAAATTATCTCTCAATCCTCATCCTCAGGAAAGGCAAGAGAATTAGAAATTTTCCCCTATACACAACTTCACTTCCCTCAATACTCTACTTTTTCATTGTTTCATGAGACAATCTTGCTATCATGGTGAGAGCAAGTTTTTCGGTATTTGGAGCTGGACCATATGGTTGTCATGTGGAAATTTTTACCTTTTTAGTTTGCTCTGGTGATTGGACTATTAAAAGGATTCGATCCAACGCCAAAGAGGGTATTATAATAATTCAATCTCCACGAGCCTGTTAAAAATTACGGTTATTGGAGGCTGGCGAAACCTTTCGGTGATGTTTGATGGTTGACTAGGCTTCCCTTCTATGTTGTTTTGGGAAATTTATTTCAGAATTGTAATCAATAAATTTATTCTCTCTCCTGAACTATATATGTTACCAAATAGTTCAAAATTCATATCTTCTTTTTGGTTCATAAAATTTTGCCCTTAAATGTACTCTTCACTCGTCTGCTTGCAGGGTGAAGTTAATTGCCCATTTTACCTAAAAACTGTCAGGTCAGTAGTCTGTGTAACAATTGGAACACTTATCCTTGAAGAGAAAAATAGTGAAGATGTCTGATAGCTTTGAAATGTCTTTTTTAATTAATCAGCTACAAGTATGGTACCACATGCAACTACAATCATCCTTATAGAAATGGTAATTGGGTGTGTTCACCATGTTTTGACATTTTTCAGTTGAACTAATGTTTCAAATGTTGAACTTTTGAAGTATTTTTTTTAGTAATCAACCCTCTTGCAGCTGCTATTGTACCTGTTATAGCTACTACTCCTGCACATTTTAGCTTTGGAGCTATTACTCCAGCGACCTCTCTCCTTCCAACTTTTAATCCAAGGCTGACTCAGACATCGGTAAATTGGAAATTGTTTATTCTTTCTTCAGGTTCACAATATCCTTATGATGTATGAAATTGATTAATTGAGATTGTTGAGCGTCTGATATTTTGCATACTGCAGTTTATCATAGATTTTTTTATTGCTTTGCAATGGTTGTTTCTTATATGCTCAAATAGATAGTATTGATACTCTATTGAAATTAAACATCTTATGCTTTGACGAGACACAATTACTAAGTGAATTAAAATTTAAAAATTTGAGATATTTTGCAATTCTAGGAATCTGAAGGGGATGTGACAAATTTTACTGTTTCTTGAACTTTTGGAAGTTGATAAAAGAGAATAGTGGATAAAACATGAAGTAATGCCTTTTAACAAAACAAAATGGATTTATTCTATGGTAGTGGACATAGCCGTGGAATGATCTAAATTAGAATCGAACATTTTCAATTTGCGGTGAAGTAGCTGTGATCTGGTTAAGTTGAATTGTTTCTACATAGGATTAAGTCTGTTTGTTTTTGTTGGGAAAAAAGTTTAATTTCACTTGTCAAGGAAAAAATTGTGCCCCCAACATAGAAAGTCTCCCGACACACATTCATTGTCCATCGGAAATAAGAGAGATAAAATGAATAGATAAAAATATAGATGCATACGTATTTTTCTCCATTGAGTATTTGTTTCAAATACACAAGCAAAGTGATCTACAAAACGAGGAGGAATTTTGTGAAGGCAATGCAGCATTGATGGCCTAAACCAAGGGAAGATTGAATTATTTTTATGGAGTAAAATAACTCCAATTTTACTTATTATTATTATTTTTTATGTTGAGGTAAATATTTGATTTATGGAATTTTCAAAAGCAGGACTTTGAATTTTTTGGATGAGGCCTGCAGATTTGGTTAATCCGTATTTGGTTATGTATTTTGTGATTTTATGGAAAAAAAAAATATCACTTTCTGAATGTAGTTCCATTTGGGGCATCTTTTTTTTGTCATTTTTTTTAGAATATAGTATAATATTATAATGTATAATATGAATTTTGAGTTTTCTGTTTGTGATTTTAGGTTGGAGATGACAGAGAGAAACACTTTATTTAATTATTTATTAATTACATAAACATTACATCACTAATTATTTAATTAATCAAAAATATTACATCTTTATTAATAACAAATCAATTATTAAACAAAATTATTAAATATAAACTAAGCAAACGTGCATTGCACGTTGTTTGCACCTAGTGAGAGTCAAACATGGCTAAATAGGAACATAAGAGATCAAAAGTATTAGTTAATTCTCAAATGAATTAGAGTTCAATGGACTTTCACAATGCTTTCAACTAGGTCATGGAGTTTCAATTTAATACAATCATGTCACAATACTTTAATTTACGAGCAATCAGGTAACCCCACCCGAGTTCCCCCGATGAATCTATCAAAAGTACCGACTTGCCATCTTGTTAGTCTATTTTCCCACGTCAACTTAACTAAAATTGCATCGGAGGTAATTATAATCTCACCATACTTGCAAACAAGTTGCTTTATTTCAATGGTCAAATGGATAAAAATCAATACGCAACAAAACAAGATTTTGTAAGAATTCTTATGGTTTTTTTTTTTAAGTCATGGCCTCCGGCCCTCCCCTCTAACTGAAGTTTTATGTTGTTTAAACTTTATATTATCTACCTGTTTGGAAGATAATTGTTTCCAAAATTACTTACTTTACACTATTGTCACATACTGCTCACGGAACTTTAATTTGCATCCCAATGCTCACTGTACTTTCGTCGTTTGCACTCTATCCATCGTTATCAAAAAACCATTAACACTTCCGATGACACGACAGACGGAATCCTGACATGGCAAGTAACTACCATTAAAATAACGACAACTTAGATATGGAATCCAAATTATACAAAAAATATCCCAAGTATCTTAAAAATGCGATTTGTTGAATCTTTAAAAGAAAAAAAATCAAAAACATTAAAGGAGAAGTGTCATTTCGAACTTCTGTCCTCAAGGTCCACCATGAAAGACCTTAACTACACTTTACCCGCCATTTCGAACCCCCGGAAAATAGCATGATATACTCCTATTATTTTTCAACTAGACTATGTACTTTCTTTTTGATCTTTGGACAAAGCCGACCAACATATGACCTCATCTTGTCCCTTCGAATTTGTATTCTTTTCACGAAGCTCAGCTGCATAGATGAAAGCATGTCGAGAATCATCTTTTCGCAATCTTCCAAAAGTGTCTTATTGAACACTTCGCAAATATTGTTCAATAGAATATCGCACTTTGAAATATGACTTCGACCATTCCTGAGGTGGCGTCTCCATCAACCATTTGAAAGCCTCATCTAATACCTGACGAATTTGTTGCATCCAATGTTTGTAATTGAAAATAGTAGTTGACTTGGCTGCTCGCCAAAGATAATCTTTCAAAGTCTTTCCTTTGAAGCCGGCACTGAAAAGATTTGAATACATATGGTTTACACGGAATTTATGCTCAAACTACGAGAATAGTTCATCAACTACGTTCTGCAGCCCCTTTTGGCAATCTCTCATTAGAGTTCAACCATCCCTAAAACCAATTTCAAGATCCGCTATAAGAAGTTTCATGAACCACCTCCACAATGGTGTGTTTTCTTTCTAAACAATAGCATACGCGATGGGATATATGCAATCGTTTGCATTTAGGCCAACGACTATGAGCAATACGCCTCCAAAACAACCCACAAGTGGCAGCCATCCACTCCAATCACTTTCCTACTACCTCTTATGAAGCCAGTTTTACATGGTTTGAAACAAATATATATCCCCTGGAAGACATCATTGAATGTGTTGATGGTCACATTAGAGCTTAGACTGGTACGAAACACCTGGGAACTGTATGATCACAACAGTGCGAATTCTTCCTCAATTGTCCCGTGTAGCAACTTATTTGCATATTTTCTCATTTTCCACGTGACATTTCTGGTGATATCAGTTCTCAAATCCTCCTTCACTGCAGCCATAATACTTTTTTGTTTTATAGTTAGGATCTTCCTTGAACCTGTCGATGTAACGACGAGTCAAGAACTAGTAAGTGCAATGCCTATTGTATTGGTCGCGACTCCAGGTGTGCTCAAGACAATATGATTTCATTTGGACGCTTCCTGCGTCACCTAGTTTGGAAGCCCATATCCTCCAGCTGCAGCCGCGTTTACAATTCCCTAGACTCACCTCTCATCATTGGCCTTAAACCTCACATTATACCTATTCAAGGCGCCACAAGTTCGAACTACATTTTTAAACTCCACCACATCCCTAAATAGCTGGCCAACTTGAAAATGTGGATTAATAATATCTACGTCAGTCGAAAACTCTAGAAACCTATTACCAATCTCGTCATCCGATGCACCATCTAAGTGAAGCCCTTAAGAAGAAGGATACTCTAAAACATCCACATCGATATCACCTTAAAATTCGTTTTATACCACATTCTCCACCCTACCCACATTCAAACCTAACTTTATCCCTTTTGTTTCATTCCTTTCGTATAGAATGTCATCCCCTTCGAATTCTAACTCATTTCCCGAATCACTAAAATTTGGGTCATCGTCCGACAACGAAACTTCATAGTCGGTGTCATTTCCATCACTTCCAAATGCGTTGATTTCAGGAATTGAGCCATACTTTGCAAAATCATTTTGTTTTATCAAAATAAGGACTATATAACTACAACACACCACATATTTGTAAATTTTTCATAGAAACTGATGCAAAATTCAATGTGACCGTATGGTGAAATTAGGTGCCAACAATTAAATTTAACTCGTCAAATGTTAGAATAATTGGTTATACCACCACACAAAAAAAAAAAAAAAAAAAAAACCTCGAATGATTCCAACTACAATCGCCAAACATGTGGTAGACACGTCGTGTGAAAAATACCTTTTTTTTTTTTGAAAAGAGAGAGGATGAAACATACCTTATTGTTGTCCCTCCATGTTCGTGGTCTTTGAATCTTGAGATGTTGGGGTCAGGCAGACGAATTAAGTGGCGATTAGGGTTTGGGAGGATTTGGGGAAAATTATGGATTTGGGGATTTTTTAGGTTTGAGTGGTTGGGAAATGAATGGGTGGTCAATGCTACATATGTTGATTTTGAATGTTTTTTATTTCTTTTTTTAAAGATTTAACAAATCGCATTTTTAAGACACTTGAGACACGTTTTTGTATAATTTGGATTCCATATTTGAGTTGGTGTTATTTTAATGGTAGTTACTTGCCACGTCAAGATTCCTTCGCCGCTTCATCGAAAGTGGTAACAATTTTTTTGACAATTATGGATAGAGTGCAAACGGCGAAAGTTCGGTGAGCATAGCGAATCAAAATAAAGTTCAATGAGCAGTTTGTGATCATGGTGTAAGTTGAGTGATTTTTGAAACAATTGACTCACCTGTTTGGTGTAGCTAAAAATTAAATGTTTAGTAAATTTTGATAAAAATTAATTAATCATATAGTTAAAAAATGAATAAAAATTACAAGTTATATAAAATATAACGCCAAAAATAATTATTAATTATCAACTTTAACTTAAATCTTTGGATAAATAGCACAGAACATCCCTCCATTTCAATGTCATTGTGCAAAACTTTCATACCTTTCATTTTTTTTGGCATTTTTACCCATACCTTCCACATTTCATTGTGAAAAAAGGTCAATTTCAACTCAACCATTTTCAATAAAATGACGATTTTACCCGTATATTCAAATAAAAAAAAAAAATAGATGAATAGCCAATTGCAACTTTAATCCTTAAATTTTTAAAAAATTACAAAGAAATAATAAATTTTCCACCACCACCACTTTCACAAACCTATCAAGCTATCACCTATAGATCCACATAGCACCACCTTTCGGCCATCACGCCCATCGAACTCCACCACCACCAACCTCGCTTCATTCCACCACTGTCTTCCCCCACACGAATTTGAAGATTGAAGCACTTAGAACTCACCAATTTTGATCAAACAACTTTCTCCGTGCATTGCGCCCGTAGAGAGTTTTGGACCAAAAATTGAAAAGGTTGGGGAGATATTGGTTCAATTAGATTCATACACATCGCCTTTTGGTTTTGTTGATGGTTCGATTGATGCCAATTTGAGGATTTAGTATTGTAGTATGCATGAATTGAAGGAGAAGAGTTTGACAAAATGGACGTCGACACAATCAAATGTCTAGATTACAGGAGAATGATTTGAGGCATGTTTGATTGATGTGAGGCCATGTATAAATTCGTCGAGGTGAGGGGTAACAATTAGTGATGGTGTTCAATCGAAGGTGGTGTCAAAAGTGGGGTTACCGTGAAGGGTTGTATAAGTTAATTTGGTATTTTTAGGGATGACAACGGGGCGGGGCAGCCGGCCGCCACGCCCCCGACCCGCCAAGAAATTCCCTGCCCTAAATACCCGATTAAGCGGGTATCCTCCGCCCAGTTCAGGGCGAGACGGGTATCGGGTTTATCGAATTTTTTTGCCACCCAAGGTATTTTTGGCTGCAAATGTGGCTGTTTTCGACAGATTTTGAGACCAATATTGTGGTAGAAGACGTTGGGGAGAGTGAATCGAGGCTAGTGGTGGTGGAGTCCGGCGAGCGTGGTGGCCGAATGTGGTGCTATGTGAATCTATAGGTGGTGACTTGGTGGGATTGTGAAAATGGTGGTGGTGGAGAATTTATGATTTATCTGTAATATTTTGAAAAAATTAGGACTATGATTGCAATCAATTGTTTATTTTTTTATTTTTGTTTCATTTGAATAGGATGATAAAATCGTTATTTTATTGGAAAAAGGTTAAAAATGATTCCTTACATAATCAAAGGTAGAAGGTGATGATGAAAATGTAAAAAAAAAAATGAAATGTAAAGACGTTTTGCACAATAAGTTAAAACTTGAAAGGTAGGAATGTGCTATTTATCCTAAGTCCTTTGAAGCTACACCAATTAGGGGCGAAACCGTAAAAGAAGAAGCAACAATCAAACACTAGGATCAACCGCTGCTCTTTTCACCTACATAATTCATCCGCATATATTTGCTAAAAATCAATTATCTGATTAATCTGTCGCTTCTTTCGGATTTTCGCTTTCATTCCGTTTACTCAAGGTGATCTCAACCATTCCAATCGTTTATACCAGGTCAATTGATGTATAGATCTATTCTGAATTTCCCCATTTCAATTATCGCATTTTGATATCTTTTTCCCCCCCGATAAATTCTGTTTTGGCAGATCCAGGATGGATTTCATCAAGGTATTCGATCAAACGGTTCGGGAAATGTAAGTGTATTTTTTCTATTTTCAGATCTAATATTATTTGGCTTAAGATTTAATAATATAATTTGTCTATTTTTTTCAGTGTGTTTTTTCTGTTTTCAGATCTAATATTATTTGGCTTATGATTTAGTAATATAATTTGTCTATTTGTGTCCGTGTGATTGGATTTTTGCAGAAAGAGGGAGGTGAATTTGAAGGTGTTGAAGGTTCCCGAGATCGAACAGAAGGTAAATGATGGAAAAGAATAAATCATATTTAGTAGCTTAATTTTGACGAATGTTCGTAATTCTCAGGACGCGTAATTTTTGAATATATCTGTTGGATCGGCAATAGCGTGAATTTGGTTTCTTAAAAGGTGAAGTTCTAGGATTGATCCAATTTGCTGAAGATACATTTTAGAACTGATTCTAGGTATTCTTTATCTGAAAACTGCCACTGCATGCTCAACGGTGCCATAGAAAGACGCTCACCTCAAGTTTTTTCGGCATTGATGTTTTCTCCAATGTTCTAAGGAATTATATAACTGACGCGATAACTTCATATCCCTTCCCTCTCCTAACCTGCCTGGGGCTGAAAGTAAAAGAAGTTGGTGTTACAGGAGCAAGTGTTTTGTCTGAGAGAGTGCTGGGAACTCTCCAGGAAGGGTGATTGGGGCCTGCAAAGATGCAATCGCACAGAATAAATAGAGAAGACACAACGATTAATGGGCATTTAGTTAGAGAAAACCACGTGGAATCGAAATTGTATGTATTGCACTTGGAAACATGATTGGATTGTTCAGTACATTTTTCTGCAGAAAGTTAAAGTATCAAGTAGTAAATGTCATCAGACTTTCTCCCCACATTCCTTATCCATGGATCTGTCTGCGTGGAGGAATTAAATTATTTTTTATCTGTATATATCCATGTCAGTTCACTACGTCCTTTTGGGAATGTTCTACATGGATATGCATTGATGATCTTTTTCTAATTGGCTAAGGTTTTGGATGCAACGGATGACGAACCTTGGGGTCCTCACGGTACTGCATTGGCGGAGATAGCACAGGCCACAAAGAAATTGTAACGTTCAACTCCTTAATAGATGTGCTTGCAGTTATTATGAAACTTTTTATTTTCTTCCTTGCTACTTCTTTATGAATTAGCTGATGTGCTTTGCTGTCACATAGCTCATTTGTTAAGATATATGCAGCACTGAATGCCAGATGGTTATGAATGTTCTCTGGACAAGATTGACTGAAACTGGCAAGAATTGGCGTTATGTCTACAAGGTAGTGAAATGATTGCTTTTGCTACTGTGTATCTATTTGTATTCTGGTAGCTGAACAGTTAAAATGGAACTTTCAATTTTTATTTTTTTATTGATGTATTCCTTCTAGTGAATTATCTCCATGTTAGGATTCCAACCTCTGAAATGATAGTGGAAAATTATTCTAAACCACTTCTATCTATAGGCCTTGGCTGTTATAGAGTATCTGGTAGCACATGGATCTGATCGTTCAGTCGATGACATAATAGAGCATACTTTTCAGATCTCTGTATGTATCTGATTTCTGCCAAATTTCTTTTTATTTTTTTTTAAATTTCGCTAGACTTTAGTTGATCTTTATATAATTCTTACTGTTTTCTGCCTGTTTTGCCTTCTATGTGTCTAGTCTCTTGCAAGTTTCGAGTATGTCGAGCCAAGTGGAAAGGATCTTGGAATTAATGTGAGAAAAAAGGCAGAAACAATAGTGTCTCTTTTAAATAACAAAGACAAAATTCAAGAAGTTAGAAACAAAGCTTCTGCCAATCGTGAAAAGTAAGTTCATGGGTTTCCGGACCTTAAATCATTTTTGATTGCTTTAAGACACTAAATTTCGTTGTTGAACTAAATCTGTTCTAATGAGCTACCTTGTCAGGTACTTTGGACTTTCATCATCAGGAATAACGTACAAGTCAGGTGCAGCATCATTTAGTAGCAGTGGCTGGAAGAGTAGTGATCGATATGGAGGTTCTGGAAACACTAAAGATGATGATACATACGAGGATAGTTACAAAGAGAAGGATAAATATGGTGAAGATAAATTTGAGAAGACCACCAAATCAAAGAAAGAGCCTTCTCGCTATGGCAGGTCTGCATTTTGACTTCCATTAAGATGTAGCATGGTTAATACCTTTTGAATATTCTAACTACTATGACTAGTTTATTGGTGCATGTGTAATTGATATCTTTTTTGTTGTTCAAAATGTTTACATTTATTTTCTGCCTTTTGACCAGTGATAATTGAAAAAGTATATCTGGAATATTCTTAACTTAATTTCCTTTTGTCGTTTGTGCTTGTGGACAATAAGTACTGATGGCTGTGTTTTTTAATTTCTTTTTCTGGGACTGGGATTAATCCGTAATTTAGCCTTTTTCTTTTTGGGGCCTTGCTCAACTTGCAAAGTACATCTGTGATTGACAAGTGGATGTTTACGCTATTTCTGTGCACTGCTTAGCCCCTCTTAATTTTGAGAACCTTTTGCAGCAAGGATCAAGACTCTGTAGCTGCTAGTGCTTCAAAAACTTCGACGAAGACTAGCAAGCCTGATAAATATGCTGCAGCTGCTTCACAAAGCTCAAGTGTAGCATCAAATAATTATGATGATGATGATGATTTTGATGATTTTGATCCGCGTGGGACGACTAGTGCTAGTAAGTACTCTTTACTTCTGTATTATCATTTTTAATACATTCAGAAAGGCACACTTTTGGTTACTGACCCAGGTATTCAACAAAGAAAAGAAAACCAGTAATATCTGATACACACACTTATCACTTCTATCTATGATAACACGACTGAAAATTTTAATGATGTTATAGAAGGATCCATGGCATTTGTAAGCATCTCTAAGCCTTCTGCTTAGCATGGCTAAACTCTAAGGTTCCAGTACAATGATGAGTTTTCTGCAAGAGATGCTATAGTAACTAGGTCATAGTGTTGTGATCGTATAGACTACTGAAACTACTAAAGTATTTCTTATAGATGGTTTGAAATTTACTTTTCCTTGAATTTTTTGTTGAACAGAGACTCCTGCTGGAAGTAACCAAGTGGATCTTTTTGGGCAAAATTTGATCGGCGATCTTTTGGATTCACCAATACCCGTTCCAACGGCTAAGTCTGATTTGAACAATGATAAGTCAGAGGTTGATTTATTTGCTGATGCCGATTTTGTATCAGCAACACCCCAATCGGAAGTAGGGAAAGCCCCTGAGCCTCAGGTAAGGTCTCCACTGGCAGCCAAAAATGAGTTAGGCCTTTGCTTAATTTGATCTGAGATTCAAAATTTGTGCTGATGGAAACTGCCATGTAATACTTGTGTTTTCTTGCACACACCATTTGTGCACATGCGGTGTATACTCGTCGTAGTGAAAATTTGGGTTATCTTTTTAACAAGAAACAACTATATATAGCCCCTATTTGGTTAAAATTAGATTTTTAATAGTTTTTAATAAAAAAATTTGAAATGTGTGCTTGAAAAGTTGTGAGTCCCATGAAATGTGTGGTTAAAATTAATTGTTGACTTTGACTTAAATTAAAATTTGGATTTTAATTTTCATCAAACAGGGACATAACTTTTAATATTTTTGTTCACGTGTGATTTGAGTAGAAAACCCTTCATAAGAACTTGGCATTTTATTGACTGGTTCCATTCCCAGGATTTGTTAATCTCGTCAATGGTTAATTATTTTTGTGAAGCTTTTATTTCTTTCTTGTTATTATTTTTATTGTTTTTTCTTCCTTCTATTTCTGGGTGTGCTGTTTTTTTGGTTATGACTGGTGTCACTTGAGGTCATTCTATGCCAATGTAATGTGCTTGCTACAGGCATTGAAATGAAGTATAGAAGTTATGATTTGTAGGTAGCTAATGTGCAAGTTTCTCTGAATTAAGAAATAATTTGCATTTAAATCAGGTTTGTAAATTGTAAGGAGTATGGTTAACTGCTCAAATGTTCTATTCAGAACCTGAGTAGTGTTGGCTAGAAAATATAGGGTTATATGGGTCCTAGGAAAGTGTTTATAGCTTTTATCAGATGATTGATTGTCATTGTAGGTTTTTTCCTGGGTAAATCCATTCTCAGTAAGCATACTTCAATCTAGTAGTGTGTAATTGTACTTCAATTTTGTTCAATTGAGTAAAACACTTCAATTTAATTTCAGTAGGGTATCTACACTTTAATTTGACTTTAATTAAGGCAACTCAAGCCAGTTCTATTGACAAAACTAAATCGCTGGACAGTAAAAAAAATTATGCTCTTCACATATGGAACATGTGCAAATTTATTTATTGACTGTGACGTCATCTATTTTCAACAGTCCAGGCGATGGGATTGGAAGGAGTTACCTGATTGAAATCAAATTAAAATGTAGTTACTTGATTGGACAAAATTGAAATATGATTGATACTAGAGTGAAGTATAGTTACCATGTATGGAATTTACCCTTCTTTTTTCCTTCGACGTCATATACGTGCACATACGGGATTCTCCTATCACTTCTGGTGGTACTTTTATTGTGTTTCGATATACACATGAGAATCTCCCCTTCCTGCTGCTGCTCTCCTGCCTCCCTGATTCCATTTGTGCTGGGGCGCTGTATTGCCTAGTCAGATATTCTTAGGGTGAAAAACATAATCAGTCAATAAACTTCCAGTTGATTTTTATTTTAGACACCGATTTTTTTTTTTGTTTTTTTTGTTCCGTCTTGGTCACTCAACTTCCTTTCTGTTTCTATTACATCACCAAGTCAACTTCCACTAATAAAAATTTAAGAATTGTCCATTGTAGCAAAGGAAGTCAGAAGCTAAAACATGGAGATCTGCCACTTAAGTCAATCCATTAGTTTTCGGAAGCTGATTTAATGATGTTATTGAAACAGAAAGGAAAGTTGAGTCATCTAGCTTGAAAAGAGAAGAAAGTTCAGCAATAACATGAAAATAAATAGTTCGAGTGACGAAATGTGTTTTTCACCCAATATTCAGTCGAGTCATCTAGCTTTAAAAGAGAAGAAAGTTCAGCAATAACATGAAAATAAATATCCAAATGTGTTTTTCACCCAATATTCTTATGCAGATTCATTTTTTTTTATCATTTTTGGAAACAGTGGGTGTCAGTCAGCTTGAAGTCTTTAGCTGAAGTACTTAAATTTTCTCAGTCTGTTTCATTCTTTCAAGTGCTTGCCTTGATCCTGCTAATTTCCATATTTTTGCAATTTGTGCAGGGCAATGTTGATCTATTTGCTCCCCAGCCTGCCCCTTCTCCTGCCGTTTCTTCAACATTCGATTTCTTTGCTGCACCTGATCCAGCCCCTCAGCTTGACAACACCGCTTCAAAATCTGATGCAACTACTAATATAGTTGATCCATTCGCTGCTGTACCACTGAACAATTTTGATCATTCCGACCCATTTGGCTCACTCACTTCTCATACAGGACCATTATCAACGGCATCTACCGAACGCTCTTCTAATGATGGAAGCAATGCAAATGGGAATGGAACTTCAGTTGAAACCAAGCCTGTGCCCAAGAAGGATCCATTTCAAGTTAAATCTGGAATATGGGCTGATTCTTTGAGCCGTGGAATAATTGATCTAAATATATCTGCACGTAAGTTTTTCATGCTGGCTTTAAGAATTTAATTTGTTGAAGCAGTTATTAATGACCTGCACATTTATATCAACACCATGCTTTTCTTTACTCATGTTTGGCTAAGCTTAAAAGTACGGTTACTTTTTCATAACTTCTTGTCTCCAAAAATGATTGAATAACTTGCATTTTCCTTCCTCTTTGGAAAAAAAAAGGCTCCTTTTTCCAAAATAATTTTTAGCTTAATGTGTCCAAATAAGTTGCTTACGAGTTTCCATATTTCACCAATAACGAGGTTAGTTATTTTGAAACTTCATTATTTACTTAGCCCATGATTGCTATGGTATCAATGTTCAAAAACTCAATTTTTTCGAAACTCTTGTCAACCACTTATTCTTACAATAAAATAATTTTGCTCGTGCATCCATAACTACTTTTTAACCACACCTTCCAAAATATGACTTTTACAAAATTTATTCGAACTTCTAAGCTTAGCTAAAACACGAGAAGCTTATTTATACTTCAGCAGTATAGTGCATGTAAAGTTTGGTATTTACACCATCACTAAGATAACCATCCGTACAAGTTCTTGATTTCTGTGTTGTACCGCGTGCTTGCAGCCAAAAAGATTAACTTAGCAGATGTTGGCATTGTCGGTGGGTTAACCGATGGATCAGAAGAGAAGGACAAAGGACCTATAACTTCATTTAACATGGGTCGAGCCATGGGTAGTGGATCTGGACTTGGTACATCCGGGTTTACATCTACAACAGGCGGAGACAACTTCTTCTCAAACCTAGGCAGCCAACAATATGACTTCAGTAGCTTTCAAAAATGAGTTACTTTTCTACAGCGTTGTGCAATTTCCTTTTTAGCATTCTTTTGTGAATTTTACCGAGAACTGAATTGAGGCGTCTTGAAATGCTCAAGTAAACAAGAAAGGAGTCTATATTGTGCCTATCACCCGATGTTAAAGATTTTTTTATATTCTATGTGATTGAAAAGCTTGGAGATTTGCAGGACGATTACCTCTTGAGAATAATTGTTACATTCCTTCCAAAATTCTTGGCTGTACTGGAATGTAGCCGGTTGTGCATGTTTGGCTAAACTTAGAATAATTTAGTAATTTACTAAACTCCTATCGATTAACCTAATAGGTTTTTGGAAACAAAAAATTACTTATTTTAAGCTTAGCCAAACATGTCTCCACAGACTACAAGATCCAAGAATCTTGGATTCAACTCTCCATTGAACATAATATATCGAACATAAAAAGACTAATTTTAGTGTCAACACTTAAGTTATACAAGTTATATCCCTAAGGAAGTATTATTTTTATGAATTAAAGCAATAATGCCAACATTATCTACAGAACATGTAACAATTATCAGTTGCAGAATTAAAGATCAAATCAGTGTACTTGCAACTCGTTATCCACCAGCTATGTCGAATCTTGCCTTTTTCTCTTCCTGTATAATACGAAAGATTCGAGCAGCAGATTCAGTAGCAGACCTGGCATTGTGAGGCACAACCTTGATAGCACGTACAGGGTGCTCCAGCTCAGGAGGCTGAGGACTAGAGTCCGGGATGTCAATAGCACGAGACGCAGAGAAAAGTGGACAAGCATTTTGTCTTTCAACTGGGCTACCCGCCCGACTATCTTGCAATCTCCCACTCGGACTACTTGCAGTGCTACCTTGTAATTCACTGTCCTTACGTGCACGCAACCTTGGAACATCTGGACGAGACTCGCTCGTCTGGCTCGGAATATTAAATGAGTTCTGATGTTGGGCATTGAAATTGGTTTCCTCGGTTGATAATTTACCCGTCGTGGCTAAGGGGTTCCTTTGCTCCACGGACGAACCTGAAAAGGCTGGATTCTCCATGGGCATGTCATATGGAGGGAAGTAACTACCAGGTCCAGCCCGAGGAAAGGAAGGTAACTGATACTGATGATGTGGGGTTGGGACTCCGTATGCAGGAGTTGAGAAATTACCCATCACCGGAGTTGATCCCGGAGGTCCATAGACAGGGTCCACAAACTCGGGTCCAGGATATGGCTTGTACACTAGTCCTTCAGAAGGAGACATCACCGGAATTAACCACTGTTGCCTGTGTGGAGGATTGAAACACCACGTTCCAACATTGGGATTACTACTAATGGATGGTGCCGGAAGATTTTTAGAAAATGGTTGACCGTTTGAAGGTGGCACATCACTTTGCACAGGAGAAAGAGATGCCTTCCCCACTGTATTTTCGATCGAGCATTCAACTGTATGATCTGGCTTCTCGGAGTCACCTTTGTTCTTAGGAACACCTGGAAGTGCTTTAAGAATATAGTCAAACGGGAGTTTCTTTGCAGGTGAAGCCTTTACAGGTTTGCTCAAATAAGAAGTGTCCTCAACCAAAAGATGTGGCAACCCAGCAATCAATCTCTGAACCTGATACAAATGAGAGAATATTACCCACAAATGCTTTATCGATTTCTAAGCAGAAGGTACAGAAAAATAAAAAAAAAGACTTCATTACACCATATTGATGCTCAAATCTACTTAAATTGAATTCTCACCTTGATCAATCTATGCAACTCGAATACTTGAACTGCAAAAATTCTTTGTTGACTGTAAAGAATGAGAGAAACAGGGTTAAATACACGCAGTATGAAAGAATCATGTTATGCGGAAACAAAGAATAAGAAATGCCACTAAAAACTGCCACTCTCACTCAATTGAAAACCACCTCATCTAAAAGCTTCCAAGGTTAGAGATGAGGCACATTTTTTATTAAATATAGTCTTCAATATACCCCTCTCATGTGCAGGCCGAATTTATTTTACATCCAAGACATGAAACATGCATAATTTTTGTCTCATAATTTTCATAAATGACTTGATCCATAACCTTTATCTGCTCTAATATCATATCAAACTACATTGCCTAAAAGCTTAAATTATTAGAGGTAGAGACACATTTATATAGATACAGTATTCAACAATCCAAAAAATATGCAAAAGAACGTTCGATGTTTGTATATTGGAATTGAATCAATACGTGTTAACTCATAACATCACTAGAAACTGTTTCTACAACAATAATTTCTGAAAAGGCAGAAAGAAGAAACGAGGAGGTCAATTTATGAAAGTCTAAGCTCAACAACAATCCCGATGTATGAGAAACCACCTCCCAACATAGCATCAATTCATGGAACTTATCTCTTTTGCATGTAGATATAACTAGAATCTTAATAGCAACTTAGTTTTCGCTAAATGATTCACACTAGAACGCTTCATAAAAAGAAAGACAAATATAATGGGAATGCAGATCGCATAAATAACTTTCAAGCCAAGGATATAGCAATGATCGCTTGAAAAGCTAAACATGGTACATTATGTGAATAGACAAAATAGCCATGCATAAAATGTCAACCATCGACAACTCGTTGTTTTCTAGTTTCATAAAGATCCATTAAATGCAATCAATTAAAGAAAATTTAATCTAGCAGAATAGGTTATCTACGTTAACCCAGTTTTTCTCCACACTAATGACTATACATAATGTGCCTCCTTTGCACACTTCAACTGACTGCAGATAAAAAAAAAATATTAAGACTCTTCGCTTCTCTGTCCAGACAAACAAAAATCGAAACATTTTCCACCTTCGCTCTCGGAACACCAGACCATAAATGTACGCGACAGATCCTCTATAACACAAAAACAGTTGAAGACAGAATCACATAACAAACAAAAGCACATAAAGGAAATAGTCCACCACCAGAAAACTCAACTCAACCCAAATTTCTATACACCAATTTGTCATGGTACATAAAAGGTAATCTTCTGCCAAATGACATCAAGGGCCTCTGAAGAATTGAAAATGCTCAGTTTGAATAAACCCTTAGATTCTGCACCAATAAACCCACCTACTTTTACAAATCACATGAATATCCCATCTTCTCAAATTAGACTACACCACGTCTTAAATTTATTAAAAGTTACTTTGTTCCAAACATGTTTGGATAATATATTTCAAGAAAAAAGTTACTTATTTTGATAGTAACTCTCACTTTACTTTCAAAATAAGTTACTTATTTTCTATGATACACCTTCATGGACATGCGTGCCCAACAAGCGATTTTTCAAAGAAGTAATGACACGTTGCGATACAATGATTAAATATTTTAAAATTCTTTATTTATGTAGTATAAATTTAGTTTTATTCTTGTTATTAATTTTTTTGTTGAATTTTTTTAAATATGAGTACCTATTTGTTACTTGTTAATAAAATTTATGTAGTATAAATTTAGTTTTATATTTGTAATTAATTTTTTTCTTGTTGAAATCTTTTAAATATGAGTACCTATTTGTCATTTAATAATAACTTTGAGTTAAAAATATATAATATTTCTAAAAAAAATAACAATGGTAGAGTGTCCAAAGAGTGTCACATGTTCAACTCGAACACGCTACTCTAGTTTAAGTGCATGTGCAACACAACTTATTTTAGAACTTACTTATTTACTTACACGTAAGCTTTTAACGCTTAGCCAATCATGCTCTAAAACATCCTCACATCCGACAAATAAAGCTAGCTATTAATGTCAACAACTAAACCAGTAACAAGTTGTTAGAAGACAAACAAGACAGAAACCACGGAACAGAAAACTGCCTAGCTTCCACATTGTGCAACTGGAGGAGCCAACATGATATCTCAATCTGAAGCACAAACCTTCTCCAACGAATTTGTATAAAAACTTCCAAATAGTAAGTTCTCATTGATCAAATCTCTACAGAAACTATCGGGCTCTCTCAAGTCACACAAGATGTTTAATTCCCATCCTCTAGCAAATCAATTTATCCAAGATCATACATTTTAAGATCCGGAGATAACACACATGACAATATAGCTTACCCCAAACAAACCAGTTAACAAGTTTGTCAGCTAGTATCCACATAGAAAACAATCATGTGAGTAAAGAAATAAAGTGACAGCACAAGTATTGAAAAGGCTATAACATGGATGGGAATCACAATTGGTAAAAGTGAAGGCTTCTGCACAGTGTTCATTAAAAGTTATGCTCGATCTTCATTCACTAATTGTATTTTATAAGTCATAGATAGCACCAATATATTATTAATGTTTTTTTCCCTATAATGAATAAGCACGTATTCCAAAACAATATATAGTGCATGCTTGGGTAACGATATAATTTAAATTTCCTTATAATTTAATAGTCAAAATCAAACATTAATTTTAACCACGTATTTTGTAGGACCCACACCACACCTACCACCCGTTAATCCACTACTCATTTTTATCACATTATAATTTTAGCAACTTATAATTTTATCCAAACAAGAACATAGATACAAGTGCATCAAAATAAACATGGACCAATCTCATGATTCTCATCATCACAGAATATTGGAAAGGCCGCCATACTTCTATATGGGAATACAGATAGGCTACTAATCAAGAAAATAAATTACAGAAATTAGTATAATTCAAAGGCCTGATGCAGAACTTGTGGTTAAAAAGCGCAATTCAATACT
Source organism: Fraxinus baroniana (assembly GCA_903798355.1). Classification (NCBI taxonomy): domain Eukaryota; kingdom Viridiplantae; phylum Streptophyta; class Magnoliopsida; order Lamiales; family Oleaceae; genus Fraxinus; species Fraxinus baroniana. The sequence goes on from CAIGRO010014884.1 coordinate 20,688, forward strand.
GTGCACAGGAGGAGTTGGAGCAAACATGTGATATTAGGACGAAAATTTCGTTTTACTATATTTGAACAAGCTCCTGAATTTTATATATTATAGAGTTAATTGTGTTTTCAGTTGAATGTGTTTTAGTATTTTCACATGGGCTGATGCAAGCACTTTCCATAGTGCATAAGGTCTTAAGTTCTAACATAGTCCCACATTTTCCGAAAAATCGTAACCAGTGTAGCAGAAACTTAGTTTAGAGAGTTTGAATGGGGGGAATCCTGGATAGGAGTTTTATTTTTTTAGTTGGTTGGTGAAATTTTCATAGCTCGTCATGTCGGTAAACAAATTTGTAAGTTGTGATGTACATATAGCACAAGCGATATTTCACTCCTTCAATTTCCTGCCCTCAACTATCTCCAGATATGAACATTTAGTAAGTAGAAATGTACAGAGTATCAACACATCATCATTACAACTACTAGCAAATGTCAAGATAGACAACGAAGAATAAATTACTTGAGCCATATCAGTTAGTGCACGACCTCTTACAAAAACAAGGTCTTCCACTTCTCAACAGACCAAATTATTACACGACAATTTATTGAAGTGGAAAAAATAAAATTGAATTTTACAGAACAAATGTCATAGCATGAAACTTCAGTTGAAATTCTCCATATAGCAAGAGTTATGGATAAGACACTAAGTGGCATTAGAACTTACTTGACAATAGCTCTTCTGGCTTTCAAAAAATGTTTCTGATTTATCACTCTCACAACATCATCAGGCGATATATTATGTTCAGGTATCGATTCCACCCTGTCCATATTTCCTTTCTGCAGTGACCTACGCGACCTGTCTTCATAAGAATCCATAACTCTTCTAACACCATGCACCGTATTATGTTCTGATAGAAAATCCCCTTTTGAAGTAGACTGATTTTCTTTATCCATGGCCACACTATGATCCCTCAAAGCCCCATTACTATGCACACCAGTGGAACACTGTGGCTCGGCACAGAGCAGTGGCCGTACAATGTCACCAGCCTCCCATCGGTCAATAACATTAGCAGGATCATCTCTTGGTTCAAAACATTGAGATGCATAAGTTTGCTTGCAAGGATCAACCGCCTTATCAATTGATGAAGAAGCAGAAGTCACTGAATGGGAAATTGTATTTGTGGTGTTTGCGGGCAAAACCCCATGCCTGAATCTCTGTGAAGGAATACTAAGCTGCTCATAAAGGGCCATTTTGTTTCTTGGAGGAGCTCTTGGCCATCCTTTTTCTCCATCATTCACATGGAGCCTTGGAAACATAGGCCGCACGATTTTCTCCTCATCTTTGCCCCTCTTCATCTTTATTCCTATCTATTAGAAACCCGTTTCTTCAATTCTTCAGAATCACCAACAATAACTCACCAGGAAATCCCCTGTTCCAGATTTCAAAATCAAGTATTTTCTTACAAGAAACTGTACTCGAAAATATCGAACACTCAAATCATATCATTTGCTACAGGAATTGAATTCCAAGAAAATCAGCATTCTACTTTCTCGCTCAAAACAGTGAAAAGCAAAGCAAACGCACTTGTAGTACAGCCAGATTCTCCACCAACATTGATTCTTGTTTTTTCAAGTAAAAAATATCTGAAAAAAGTTTCAGAATATTCCAAGAAAAATCACATTGAACTGATCAAAGTTTCATCCAAATAATTGAAATCAAAAGGGGTCAGAGAAATGGGCAAAAGGGTTAGAATTCGGAATGCTTGGAGCGTAAAAAGAGATCAAATGAGACCGAACGAAAAGGCGAAGGGGGCAAAAGGACGATTCTCTGTGGGCAAAAGTTGGATAAGTTTATTTCAATTTCGTGTCCAATAAAATAATTTTGTAAATGAATTTATAACTTTATTATTTTTTAATAGCAAATTATAAAAAAAAATACTTTTCATGTGGTTTAAAACGATTTTAGGAAGAACTTATTATATATATATATATATATATATATATATATATATATATATAATCATAATTTCATGTACAAAATTAATGTATTGGAAGAATGTTTATAACCCGTTTGGTAACAATTAAAATCCAATTAAAATTGAAAATATGATCGTTATTGGGTTGCACCCGTCTAATAAAAGTCAACAATAACAACTGTTTTTCAATTTTAATCCGATTTTAATTTCTACCAAACATGCTCTTAATTGAAATTAAGTTTCATGAAAAATATTTTTTTTTAAGTAAATGGTACTTTTCTTTCTTAATATAACATTTTTAAGGAAAACTTACAAAATACCCCCTCTATCTAGGAAATAATTATAGTAATTTTTAAGTTTACACTTTACATACTACATTTAAAATATGGTAAAAAAAAAAAAAAAAAAAAAAAAAAAAA
>CAIGRO010014894.1:0-11107 GCA_903798355.1 Fraxinus baroniana
TATAGAGTCAGAAATTTTGATACTTCCTTTTCCCGCGACAGAAGAAAGTGAGCCATCTGCAATTTTTACTTTAACATTTCCAGCACATGTGGAATATGAAGAGAAAAGTTGATATTCGTCTGTCATATGGTCAGACGCTCCGGAGTCTATAATCCAGGGAGTTTTCGATTTTGAAGTCGTAAATAGGGCTTTCAGAAGGTTACCTTAATGAGCTAGGGAGCTTGAAGGGCCATTAGGAAGAGACTGACCAGAGGTTTGGAGATTACTGAAAATTTGGTAGAGCTGTTCCAATTGTTCGGAATTGAATGCACCATTTTGTCCCGAACTGATTTTTGCCTCAGTTTGATATCCACGGCTCCTAGTGTTTTGTCTCGGCTTCCAATCGACGGGTTTTCCATGTAGGTCCCAACACGTATCTTCTTTGTGTCCAGGCTTACGACAATGCTCACACCACGGCCGGCCACGTTGTTTTTGGTTCGACCCATTTATTCCTCCTTTTGATGTCATACCTATGAATTCTGGCCCATTTTGTTCCAGCCCAAATTCCTTTCCACTTGAAAACCCACTAAGCTGATATTTTTCTCCAATTGGGCCTTTAACTGTTGGCCCAATCCTTCCTCCACTCTCAGGCCTTTTTCCCTTCATCACAAGGGCCGACACTTCAGTTGGCCCTTTCCCTTCGTCCAGCATGACCAGACGGCGAGCCTCCTCCCGTCGCACCTCCGAGAAGACCTCGCGAAGAGACGGCAGCGGCCGTCGGCCCAAGACGCGGCCTCGAACGTCGTCCAGATCCCGATTCAGGCCAGCCAAGAACTCGAACACCCTTTCATTTTCAACCTTCTTCTTATACCGTGCACTGTCATCTCCACACTTCCATTCTTCGTCACTGCTGAGGTCGAGTTCCTGCCAAAGCGAGGTCATCTCCATGAAATAATCGGTAACTTCTCTGATCCCCTGCTTCGTCTGCCATAAACGAGTCTTGATTTCAAAGATGTGGGAAGAGTTCTCGGTATCTGAGTATGTGTCTCTCACCGCCTCCCAAACTTCTTGTGCAGTAGGAAGAAACAGAAAGGTTTTCCCTATTGCTGGTTTCATGGAGTTAACTAACCAGGCGATGACCATTGAATTTTCTGAGTTCCATCGTTGAAGAGGTGCAGCGTCCGTTGGTTTCTTCAGACTGCCGGTAAGATATCCCAGCTTACCTTTACCATCAATTACCAATTTTATTGATTGGGCCCATTCTCGGTAATTCTTCCCGTTTAATTTCTCAACGGTGAGTTGGAAAGAAGAGTTCTCCAAACTGTGAGAACCAATTGTGGGGTTATTTTCCATGTCGGTTTGAGGGGCGGAGATGACGGACTCCGAACTATTAATGGGGTAATCAGCCATAGGTTGCTAGGGTTTAAGAACTCTAGGCCATCAATGGTTGAGACAATGGAGAAATTTGCTAAATGAAGTGGACACCTAGTGCTTGTCCATGAATGAATTAGTAAAAGAGAAACCTTGAAGAATTATTTCTACTCTATTTTTGGAATCATTTATCTTATCTCCGTTTGGATAAAGGTCATGTTGGCCTAAGTTGATAATAGCTTGAATATGTTAACTTTATAGAAAGTGAAAAAATGTGAAGGTACCTTATTTGACAGCATCTTATCAGCAGTTGCATTCTTACATTGTTATTAAGTAGAAGTTTTTATTTTGTTGCTGCCATGCCTTAAAGAGTTATCTGTTTTTAATTTATATTCCTAGCTTTCATCTGGAGGCTTGTTACGTACTTTTATTGTGATTGAATATGAAATAATCCTAGAAGTTATTCTGTAGGAAACCATTCTGGTATAGTTGTTTTCCCTTGAATACTATTGTTTTGGTTTATTATGTGGTTCTTCTTATCCTGGACAATACAAAAAGCTACTTCTGACAGTTCTTGCATTTTTCTCCCAGAATAAAATTTCACGGGAAGCACAAACAATGGTTCTGGTTGACCACCCCAATGTTCTTAAATCACACTGCTCCTTCGTTATAGATCATAATTTATGGGTTATAATGCCTTACATGGATGGGGGTTCTTGTCTCCACATATTGAAGGCCTCACATCCAGATGGTTTCGAGGAGGTTGTTATTGCTACAGTTTTACGTGAGGCATTGAAGGGCTTGGAATATCTTCACAAACATGGTCACATTCATCGAGATGTTAAAGTGAGTGGTTTACTTTTATTTAAATGCCTACTACGTAGTTTTCAGTTAATCCTTTCCTCAGTTTCCTTGCATCATTCATTTATTGAGCAGCTAAATTACAAATCATTATTGCAGACTTGCAGTGTATACCTGCTAACATCGTAGTGATTTTTTCTTGGGAAAATTAACAAATCCATTGACATATTTCATCATAGTTTCTGAAGCCTTTAAAAGCAATAGGTTTGGTTCAAAGTGATCCCTAAAGTTATGCACAGTGTATGTAGATAATATTATACATTATAATAACTGTTTACAACAAAATATATATTTAGGTTACAGCATACGAATAATCTCAACACCGTGATCATAGACATAGCTTTTGAACTTCTTTCTTGTTTCCTGTTTAGAACATCAAAGCTTCGACATGACTTCTCATTTATCAGACAAACAAAGCTTTTGTTTTGGACATTAAATAGTATCTTCTTTCCAGTTTATTAGAGTTTCTGTTGCTCCCCTCTTTATTGATCGGTATCAACACTTTGGCTCATTTACACCTTAAAATATTTTCTCATAAATGTGATTACCTATTGAGAGTGCCTGGAACACTCATTTCCATCAGATATTACTAGAGTATCCGTCTAGTCCAAATTTATTGAAGTTGAACTTTGAAAACTGATTACCCTTTTTGTTACTGCAAATTGAAATTCACTCGTATGAATATCAAAATGGTGTCCCTGCTACTTGACTAACTGACCTGTCTGTACTGCTAATGAAGTTTTAATTATTCCAGGAGTTGTTCTCCCGAGTCCACTTGTTAAAGCTTTTATGCAACTCAATAAATTTAACCATTCAGGCAGTTGTAATTTTCCCTCCCCATTGTTTTGCATATTGATGTGGATACAACAAGGTAAAGGTGTCATTGAACTCATTTCTGTAATTTGAAGCTATATGTCGAAGAGAAGTGACTTCAGTTCATCTGAAAGTTTATGGTTTCTACTAGAAGTACGAGAAAACTTTAACTGCACTGACATTATTTAAGGCTCACCTTTTCAATTATAATAATAGAAGTTGATATAGATTCAGGAATAAACAGTAGCATCAATTAGCACTCAACCATCACTGGATAGCTTTTCCAATGCCCTAATAGTAAATTAACACCAGGGTACTGGCACATGTTGTAGGATAGAGCATAAAGTTCTATTTCACACTTATCAGCTTAACATTGGACAACATTTCTTTCAGGCTGGAAATATTCTCATTGATAATCATGGTGGAATCAAACTGGGGGATTTTGGTGTTTCTGCATGCTTGTTTGATTCAGGTGACAGACATCGCACGAGGAATACATTTGTGGGCACTCCTTGCTGGTATTAGTCAAACCAGTAAATGTCTACAAATTTTACTGTTACTTGAGCACTCGTTTCTCCTTGTGTTGTTGATCATCTATGGGGATTCACTTCTTTCTGTCTGTCCTTTATGACTAGAAACATAGCAAACAACAAATGCGTCCGTATTAATTTAATTTATTCCATAAAGATTATGGCAAACTCCAAACTTTAATAACGTGTTGATGTTGCATGTAAAGTTTTGGCTTAATCCATCACTTATCATTCTGTTCCCTGTAATTGGAGCATATTTGTGGTTTTGCAGGATGGCACCAGAGGTTATGGAGCAATTGCATGGTTATGATTTCAAGTTTGTCTACATGCTGCTTATATTTGTCTGTTCTTGTTATCCTAATTGAATATTTAAACACATAACCGAGTTAGGTGTTTTGCTATTTCTGCAGAGCAGATATTTGGTCTTTTGGTATAACTTCTTTGGAGCTTGCACATGGCCATGCACCTTTTTCAAAGTATCCTCCAATGAAGGTGCTTGTTGATATAATGATACATTTTCTGGTTTTATGGAAGCCCTATTAGTTTTCCACGATCCACATTGTATGTTGTATATTTTACTTTTCAGGTATTGCTTATGACCTTGCAAAATGCACCACCTGGTCTCGATTATGAGAGAGACAAAAAATTTTCTAAGGTATATATGTAACAGTCATATACTGATTAAATATTCCAAGACTATTTTGACATGCCTTTTCTTTATGTAGTCTTTTAAGCAAATGATTGCTAGTTGTTTGGTGAAAGATCCATCAAAAAGGCCATCAGCAAAAAAGTTATCGAGGCATTCTTTTTTCAAGCAAGCTAGATCAAGTGATTATATTGCAAGAGCTCTTCTGGAGGGGCTCCCAGCTCTTGGCGATTGTCTTCAGGCAATAAAGGTGTGTGATCTTCTGAGGATATGATACTACTATAAGTTGTAAATATTACCTCTACAATATGTTCTGTATTGATGGATCCGTGTTTGAAAATTAAACTAGAGAAAGGAGGAAGATATGCTTGCACAAAAGAAAGTACCAGATGGGCAGAAAGAGGAAATGTCTCAGGTTTGATTTCGGCTCTATAAGTAACACATAGTTATCTTGGTATATTGATGCACTGGAGATATACAATGAATGATCTTTCTGATTTTCCATTTACTGAAATGTAGGACATTGGTGTAACACATTAACAATAGTCTAATATCTAGTTTTTTTTTTTTTTTCTTTACAACTAATATCTAGTATTTTAGTGATAGTTGAGTTCCTTTATCCGTTATACACAACATGGCTATTATGTGCTGGTTGTAACACGCAATTTTTTTTCTTTCTCTTGACATTTGACTCACAAAGATGGTTTGATAGAAAAAGCGAACAAACGAGCTGTATTTGCTCATGTTTAAAAATCATAATAAGAGCTTGTTTGGTATAGCTCAAAATTCAATTAAAATTGAAAATATATTCGTTATTGGGTCTCACTTGTCTAATGAAAGTCAATAATAAAGGCTAGTTTTTCAATTTTAATCCGATTTTAATCTCTACCGAACACGCCCTAAATCACGAAAAAAATTCTATGATGTCTTGATCATATAATTTCCACTTGAGCGTGTTACATTAATTTACAGCTACCACACTTTTAGTCTGATCTGATTGATTTTAAGACCAGAATTTATTTGGACATGAGTTGGGCCAGCCTCAAATTACCAGGTACAGGAGACGAGATTTTTATTTTTGTGTTGGAATATTTCCTCATTCCTAGAGGCATATGCATTGGTAATTTTTCTTTTCCTTAGGCTAATTTGAATTTTCTCATTTCAAGGCAGGACTTCATTTTACCTTGTTAAGAAATTGGGAGACACTCTAAAAAACTTAAACATCCTCTTTCTTAATCCACTTAATTTATGTAATCCTCTTTGAGATGCATCTCTATTTCTCTGCAATCCCATGCTCCCTATATCTCAAACTTTAGACTATTTTCCGTCTTAGCAAACCTCTTAGACTACTTTTCATACCACAAAGCCGTGATGTATTTCCAATTGGTCATGGATAAAAAATGATGTTTCAGGTAAATAAGAGCTCAGGTTTAGTGAAAATTTTGTTGTTAGATTAGCATGATAGTCAAACTGAGAGTAGAATCTTAAAAAGTGACTTAATTTGACAGGAATAATAACTCATTAACTGTATCTTCTGTTCTTGGGTTTTGAAGTTGTTATAGACATGTATTGTGCTGATAGGTGTTCAGCTAAGTTATATTTTGTTTGCTGCATTTTTAACACCCTTGAGAATCTGTGCAGAATGAATATAAACGTGCGATTAGTAGTTGGAACTTCAACCTTGATGATATGAAGGCTCAAGCTTCCTTGGTATTCAATTCTGTTTAGCCTTCTATTTTTTCAAGTTTGTGTGACTGCTGCAAATATTTGGTGGACAGTGATTATATGTTATCTTCTCTCGTTTTCAGATCCAGGATGAAGATATTATAGCAGAAAAAGACGAAGATATGCATGGCAAACAACTTCAGCATCCGTTATCTTCGTCCAATCAGTTATCACAGCTTCAACGTCAGTCGTCTTTTACGAATCAATATTCAGAAGTTGTAGATTCTGTAAGTTCATACCCTTTTTGTGGTTCTATATAAAGGCAGATAGCTGTTCGATCTTTCTCTGGAGCCTAACAATATAATTCTTAACAGGATGATAATAGTCCGCCTGCTTCGCTCTCATCAGGAGACTCCCCTAATAACATGTATGCATATCTTATTTTCATGTTGCCCATATACTTTACATCGTGTTTATAACACATGATTCTGATAAAAATATTTTTACTGTTTTCAATAAATATTCAGTAGTATGCAATTTTTGCCTAGTGTTTACATTTTTGATACTGTTTATGTAGATTTTATCAAAAACCAGTTCACTTGGGGTATGCTAATCAAACTTTATATTTTGTTTAAGGACTGATCATGAAAAATCCGCTGATCAAGCAAGCATTGCTAGTTCGACCAGCAAGCAAAAAATATCCCATAATTTGTCTCCTGGCAGCAGGAATCACATTGAAAATAATTTTCCAGGAAAACCAGAATCAGATATTACTGGAAAATTATCAGAGGGAACACCTACATATCCCCATCAGAGGTATAATGTTTGATTTACACAATCACCTGAATCCTTAAATGATCGGTTCTTTGTACAATTATAGAATTCCTTCTCTTCCATTCGTTTTTAAGTTTGTTAATGTGCATTTGTCCAATTGGAAACTGAAGATTTCAAACCAAACATTATTCTAATAAAAATCCAGGCGTGCTAGTAGCGATCCCTCTGAACATTGTTAGTTTTACTTTTATGAGAATCATACATTTTGATATACATTTTTTATGAAATTATGACTCAATCTATCTCATTTAAAATTTTGCTTGGTTTGTCTCAATTTACATATAGACTTTGTCTTTCTCTTCTCTTGGATATACGAGTAAGACTAACCAACTTGAATTCCATCAGAAATTCTTGGGGATGAAAATGTGAATAGAACTCTATTTTATACATCTAAGAAGCATGGGCAATCCTATGAGGACGGTGTATCCATCTCCCACACCTGCTCTGTAACACTCTTAAGTTGTGTCCAACACACAACATGGATGTCCTATTTCTTATATATGTTTTAAATTTTCGACATTCGAGGGACACTTTAGGCATACTACACAGGCACGTGTCCAACATGTCAAGTAGCATGCCCTATATTGTTGATATTCCTTCTAGTTCTAACAAGTGAGAAACATGCCCTTGACACATCAAAGACAAGGAAAGTCCTATTTTGTGAATCAGAATATAAAATTGAAGATTTATTATTATTATTATTAGAACATTTGTCTAAAAAAGTCAATGTAATGTGAGAAATGTTCTATGAACTTCATGTCGATTCTTTTACATCGACTACATATGTATTTTTCTTTCCCTAGCAATAGTAATATATAGTTTAGATAAAGTTATTTTAATGTAACAAACGTCTCCTCGTTTGATTTAAGATTTCGCCAACCATTACCAAAACTAGAAAAATATTTTGATTTTATTGAAAATTAATTAAATAAAGATATAATATATAAATGTACTATTTTTAAGAATTTTATTTGACGTGTCCTCGACCTGTCTGTATCCTACCTTTATGGAAAATCACACGTCGGCATGGCATGCATCTTAGCCATACATAGATTTGATCCGAGGATTTTTGGTCTCATGACTTGGTTTCCCAACGAAATTCTATTTAGCTGTGAAGTTACTTTGCTAGGCAAGTGCTTTGCCTTTATTATATATTTTCACTGCACTATTCTAGTGATTGTGTTTTGATAGGTACCTGGGCTAGGCATTCCTAGTATAGATTAATGAGGTGTTTGATGGCCATTATTTGCTAAAAACAAAGTTTTAAATAGTGAATTTTTGGAGAATGCGTGGTTCAAAAGTAAGGAAATGTTTTTTGTATACGTGCATAATATTTTATCGTGTGATAGTCAGAAAGTATGGTTGATAATGAGTATGTAGAGAAAATAGTTTTTGGATAATGGTTGTCAAACAGGGGCTAAATGTCCTCTTCATCAACAAAGACAAACACTCAACATGTACCAAGTCTGGAAGACAGACAGACACTTCATGAACTAAGAAAAAGAAATCTGCTTCAAAATTTTCAAATTGATGTTTAGTACTCTAAGATTGAGAATGTTGCTTTATTATGCACGCTTTAGATAATACAACAAGAAAATCCGGGTAGAAATACAGGTAGAAAGTCTGTTTTTTTTTAATAAAAAAAGGGTAGGTCTGATGGAATATTTTTATAATAAGAACTTATCATATAGCCGTTATAGGTATTGGGGCCGTATTGAAAATTCTTTTATCATAATCTCTTCCCATTTTTCCTTTTCATTTTCTTCCCTTTGGAGTGATAAAATCATTGTGGCATTATTTGAAATGTAATGGTCCATAACCTTCTTCTTCCTTGCATTTCATGATCACGTGTCATTTAATTCTTAAATATGAACACATACAACTATCTGTAGAGATTGAAAATGAAAATTGTACCATGCAACTTTTTCACTTTTCCTTTGTTTTTCTTGTATGGCATAATCCTTATGGTGTTATAGCCCTTAATTTGATGTTCACAAAGATTTATTTCATGCCTTATTTAAAGCATTGGTTATCCCAGTTGAAGTTGGTGACTTCACATGGATATTTTCCAGCACTTTCTTATCGAAAAACAGAGTTGAAGCTTTCTAGATGTTGAGAGGGTTATAATTCTTCTCCCTCTCTCTTCTAATGTTCTTTATCTAGGGATACCTTTTGCATTTGAGGGCTCACCTGAATAAGGCCAACTTAAATAATAATACCTAGGTGTCTAGCCTTTTTATGAAACCACTTCCCTCTATAGGAAGCCTACTATCGTACCAAAGGGTTGAGAATTCCCTTTTGATCCTAGTTGGGAAGAGTCTCTATTGTCAATAAGATTGAGATCGACCAAGATCACGGAAATTAGGTTTAGCATCAATATCAATATAATTGATTGTAATTACTGTAATTAGTCTAGTTACCATATTTAGCATGCTTCTTGATCGACCATCATCAATTTGAGGAGGGATGTTAATATGATTGAAAGATTGACCAAGATCACGGAAATCACGTCAATCCCGATCTAATCGATTGTAATTCATGTAATTAGTCTAGTTACCATATTTAGCATGTACACGATGTTTATTTAATCAAAGCCCTAAAACGGGAAAAGGCATTCATCATTATTCTGTCTAATTTACATCTATAACCTATATGGTAAGGATACCATTATTTATAGTTATTTTTTGCTCATTTAGCCCTTCCTATTGTTTAAAATTCTTTTTCTGCAGTGTACAAAATAGTCACTGATCAAAAAAGATTTGCACTGATTTCTATTTTTAGTTTAATATATTAGTTTTAAGGGATTGGTGCAGTACAATAATTTCATGTTTTTTATATTTGTCAGTTAGTATTCTGAAAGGAGACATGTTCCAACATACCATTTAGATTCCACCAGTAGTTGCAGTTAAAATTACTAATTTGTGCACTTACTGGGTTCTAAAGTTACAAAGCATATATACAATGTATGTCATATTTTCCTTAAACAAGTTTCATTTATTTTCTTTTTATTATTTAGTGATAAATGCCAAAGTGAAACCGAAAATTCACTCAGTTGCAATGGATCTTCCGTTTCTCAAACAGTAGATGATGTGCAATCGGAAATAATTTCAAAAGGTTCAAGAGCACCAGACAAGTCTACTTTTATCATTTTGAACTCTTGGATTCGAAGAACATTAAATTTGGTGTCAGATTCTTATATTACATGTCTGCACATTTATGATGCAGCAAATAGTGATGAACTTGACGAGAAGGCAAAGTGTCCAGTTGTTCAACAAAAAGGACGTTTCAAGGTTACATCTGAAAATGTTGAAGTAGAAAAGGTTGGTATTTAGGTCTTAATGTCAGTAATCTTGTTTATAATTGGTTTGGACTAATTATTTCATTCTTGTAGGTGGTTCCAGCTCCATTGCTACACATAAGCCATAGTGTACAGGTTTGCATTTGAAAGCATATTGGGAAAACTGACTCTATTATTCTTCCTGTGAAGAATGCATTGTAAAAGAGAGATTTATAGAGGAATGATACAAAGAGACCTAATTAAACTAAGAGACTACTTGCACTGCATAACTATAGTCTATAGCTTACATTCCTTCTACTTTTGTGGATCCAGTTCGGTGGGAAAATGAATCCTCATAAATGACTTCTTATATTCAATCTCAACCGGAGACTTTTTTGTTTTTTATTTCTTTAGTGTTGAAATTCAAATTTCTATGTAGCATTTAACTTTATTACCAGTTATATTGATCAACAAAAAGTACAAAAACCCTCGAGAAAACAAAGAAATGTATTTATATTATACTCGTTTACTAGCAGATGATTTCTAAGTAATATCTTGCTTCAATATGGTTGTGATTTTGAGATTCTGCCACTTGTTTTTTGGAACCTCGAGATAATTAGAAGCACGTGCATTAAGACATCTTCAAATTAAAAATTTAGTACTAGTTCTGTTTATGACTTGTTTAATCTTCTCTCAACACAATCTCCACCTCATTTATTGTTTTCAATTAGAACATCTTATGCAAGCATTGTGGGCCATGTAGGAGACATCTCAGCATCCTGCTAATCCTCCACCATTGCCACCCGATGCTACACCATCAAATCCTTTGGGTCTAGCTCTTTTACCTGCGTTGCAGTCTGTTTTGCATACAAACATTCTTCAAAGGGTATGGGCTAGTCACAAAGTTGCAATCTTCTTCTTTTTTCTGTCCTATTTTCTTTAGAATTTCGGTATTTTTTTCTTAAAACTCCCCCTCTCCCAAACAGGACTGTATTCTTAGTCTCATGAAGCAAATCTCTGGATGTGGCTCTACAGGTGTGAGCAATCAGTGTATCTCTAGATTTTTCATTTACTTCACTTTTTTGTTCTCACCCAAGTGTTTAGCCTTTTCTGCAGATGTGGGATGCATGT
>CAIGRO010014897.1:0-11588 GCA_903798355.1 Fraxinus baroniana
GGTACATTCGCATCATTATTCCTCTATTGATTTTCTGGTTTCTTTGGACCGAGAGAAATGATGCAAAGCACAGGGACATATGTATGAGCTCGAGACGGATCATTTGGAGAGTATATCATATGATATCATTCCTCCATATTGGTAGATTATTTCGGACGCTACATTGGCGTGACGACATGCAGCTTGCTCCAATTTTTGGTATTTCTTTGAGTTTGCCTTCATCTCCTTCCACTACTATTGTTTGGTGGTGAACTCCGTCATTTAGATCTGTCAAGATCAACACCGATGGTTGCATTCAGGATGGGTTTGCGGATGGGGGAGGCATCATCAGGGATCACGCAGGAAACTGTATCAGGGCATTCTCGGCTTCATATAGACAGTGTATGACACTAGAGGCGGAACTTAGGGCTATTCCTGATGGGATACTACTGGTTAGAGATCTTGGTTTGTCAGATATTTGGGTTAAGGCAGACTCGACTGGGGCAATCCATTGCATCATAAGAGGTGGTGGACAGTGGCATATCTAGGGGATACTCAAACATATTGCAGATATTGTTGCATTTGACAGAGATATGGTTTCCCACATCTTCAGAAAGGGGAACCAAGTTGCCATGCTCTTGCTTTCAAGGGTTGGCATCATCGTAGATACCAAGAGTATAGACCAGCCGACCTACCACGACATATCAGGGTGCTTGTTCAGATTGACAGATATAGTTTGCACAGCATTAGAGTTTAATTATTTGTATTTTGCTTTTACTTTTATTTCTGCTTACAATTACTTTTATTCTTTACTTTCACTGTAAGGGAAGTAGTACTTCCTCATTTATTGATGTTCTTGATAACTTATGTAACAACGGTATTCCTCCACCACAAGTGAGGACATATTAATAAAATATTGGAAGTACCGCCTTCCTTCTATTAAAATAAAAATAAAAAAAATTCAACATTCAGCTTGATGGCATCTTGTCCATGTGCAGACCATCTATATTTTCGAGATAATACTCCAGGAGCAGATTTTTCAATAAGGCTCGATTCAGTTGCAGATTTGTTGGCTAAGGCAGTGGCAATTACTTGTTGAGGTGGGAGTTCAGTCTGATCATGTATCATTTTATTTCGCCGGTACCAAAAGCACCAAGTAATAAGTAGAAAGTCCATGAGAGTATCCTTTGATATTGTTGACAATATATCGGTCTACTTACATGAAACCTCCTAAATAATTTTTATGTTGTAATACCGGGAATCGACTGGTAAGGTGTTGATGGATAGAGGGACAATGAAGCAGGACATGGCCTAAATCTTCCACTTGGTAACCACAAAAATAGCATTGGAAAACAACGGGGATTTTTCGGTGAAGTAGATTTTGTTTTGATGGCAGACTCTTTTAACAGGCTCTCCAAGCAAAGACCTTTATTTTTTGGGGAATTTTCAGCCGCCACATCGTATCCCAAAATTTCTTCTTCTCAGCAAAATTCGAACAGCTGCAACGATCTGGAGTTAGGCAGGTTTTGAAGAATCTGTATGCACTACTCATGGAGTAGATACTAGATTTTTCGTGTTCCCAAGACCATACATCATCTTCTCTCGAAACACTTGGTTGTTACTTCAGGATAGCCTCAACAATTTTTGGATTGAATAGAATTCCGAGCTTTGCCAAATTCCACGACTCCAAGTTGTGATCAATTAGTTTGAAGACTGGACAGTCGAGTTGCTGTCTATAGATGCGTTGAAAATCAGCCCCTAATTCCTTGTTCAATTCTGTCGCCTCAAGGATCCATTTATCATTGAGAATATGTATGGTACTTCCATTTCCCACGATCCATCTTCCTCCCTGCAACAAAAGATTTTTAGCCTCCCAAATTCCACGCCAAGCATAGGAGGGATTACCACCTAAAGATGAGTTCAATACATTACCATCGGAAAAGTAGCGGGTTGAGTATATTTTGTGAACCAAGCTATCCATGTGGTGCAAGAGCCTCCAAGCTTGTTTACCAAGCATGGCCAAATTAAAAATCTCTAGCTCCTTAAAGCCCATGCCCCCCCATGGATTTTGACTTACACATATTATCCCAAGAAAGCCAGTGAATTCTCCTTTCTTCCTTACTTTGGCCCCACCAAAATCGAGCCATCATTTTCTCAAGTTCAGTGCATAATGTGGAGGGGAGTTTGAACAACTCATAACATAGGAGGGTATTGCTAAAGCCACTGATTTGAGGAGAACTTCTCTTTCTCCATGGGAGAACATACTACTTTTCCATCCTTGCAATTCAGCTAGACTTTGTGTTTTATTTCAGAAAATGCTTGGAATTTAGATCTTCCCACCATAGGTGGCAATCTAAGATACTTTTCGTATTGCTGCACTTGTGGAACGTTCCGTAGGGCCATAATTGATCGCTGATCATCTTGCTTTACATTAGCACTGAATACCATTGCAGTTTTATCTCTATTAAGTTGTTGACCAGACGCATCTTCATAAGTACTTAGGACAACCTGCAATCGAGTAGTAGCTGATTAATTTGCTTCACAAAAAATCAAGCTATCATCCGCAAAGAAAAGGTGATTCAATCTTAGAGCTCCTCGACATATACAAATACCAGTTACATGATTTCTCCTTTCAGCTTCCTTCAATTGACTAATCAATACTTCGGTGCATACAAAAAATAAGTAAGGATAAATAGGATCTCCTTGCCTTAAACCCCTAGAGAGCAAAATAAGACCGGTTGAAGAGCCATTAATGATGATCGAAAAAGATGCGGTAGTGACGCACTTCATCACCAGATTAATAAAACTTCCATGAAAGCCCAATTTGTGCATAACCGCTTCAAGGAAGGACCATTCCACTCTATCATAGGCTTTGATCATGTCAAGCTTAAGGGACATGTAACCCTTCTTACCCTTCTTCTTTCTCTTTAAAAAATGGAGCACTTCATACGCTACAAGTACGTTGTCTAAAATAAATCTCCCTTTAATGAATGATGATTGTGTTTCCGATATCACCATAGGAAGCAATTGTTTTATCATGTTCGCCACAACCTTGGGGACCAACTTATAAAGGACATTACAGAGGCTGATGGGCCTGTAATCCTTAACTCTTTGGGGATTTTTTATCTTAGGAATAAGTGTAATAAACGTATGATTTACATCTTGGGGAAACTCGCAAGTATTCAAAGCATGTAAGACATCATTAGTTATAGAAGGGCCAATATGAGGTCAAAACTTTTGGAAAAAAATAGGAGGCATACCATCAGGACCTGGAGCCTTATTAGGATGCATTTCCTCCAGTACCTGAGAGATTTCAGTTGCTGTGAAAGGTAGAGTCAGCTCATCGTTAATATCAGCAGTGACTCTGATTTCCATGTTGGTCACAATAGCATCTTGATTTCTGGAGCCATTAGAGGCGAACAGATCAGAAAAATAGTTGATGATCAGCCGGTCGGCCCGATCGCACGCTTCTCCCTCCTGCCAGCACCTTTGATCATCCAATAGTTTTGTAATTGAATTTTTTTTTTCCTTCTTTGGGAGGCTTTTGCATGGAAGCAACGTGTGTTCTGATATCATTCTTCGAGCCAAGTAGCTCTTGATCTTTGCTTCCACATGATTTCCTCTCTATCCATCCAAGTTTGTACTTCTTCAGCAGCTTTTCGAAGATTATCGTTGTTGAATTCTTATTTGGATTTGAGCTAGATTTGATTTGGCTTCCTTAAGCTTCACTTGCACTTTGTCGAATGTAGTTTGGTTCCAAGATTGAAGGTGAGTGCTGCATCGGTTGATATTCCTCTTGATATTTTCCAGGTTTTGAGAGCTGATTTCAGACCACTGGTTTAACACAATGTTGGAGCATTCAGTTTCACCTAGCCACATTAATTCAAAACGGAATGGTTTAGGTCCTTTTAGTGATTGATTAACACCATCAAGATGAATCCAAATCGGAATGTGATCTGAGTATGTTGTTGAACCATGGGTGATGGAAGCATGTGCATAAAGACGACATCAGGAATCATTTGCACAGAAGCGGTCCAGCCTTTCGAAAATTTTTGCACTGTCGTGTCTTCCATTATACCATGTGTATTTAAGGCCCTTGAATTTGAGGTCCGGGAGCTCACAATCAAAGAACATCTGTTTGAAATTTTTAAGTTGCTGCCTAGGTCTATCTCGACCTCCCCATTTCTCTTCATTTGATAAAATTTCATTGAAGTCACCAAAGACAAGCCATGCTTCTACAGAGTCTCTCTTCAGTTTCCTTAACAAGACCCATACCTCCATGCGTTTACATATCTCAGGATGGCCATAGAATCCAGTTAGAAACCAGCTACGTTGGGGCGCTTCAATTTTAGCATCAATGTGGTTTTTGGAGTAACTTAGAACAGATAAAAGAATCTCAAATTTTCGAAGAAGAGCAATGCCGCCACTGCGTTCCGCTGTCTCAACATTAAAACAACCATAGAATTTTAGTTTAACTCGACAAAATTCCATATTTGTGTCATTAAGTTTTGTCTCTTGCAAGAACAAAATATCAGGATCTTCCTTTCTGATAAGGTCAGAAAGACTACGAATGCCTTGAGGGTTCCCAAGCCCTCGTGCATTCCAACTTAGTATTTTCATGAGGATTGGTGGGGCTGAATTTCAGCCACCACCAAATTCTGAGCATTGGAGTTGGACACTCGTTCATGGGATTTACCTATACCCTTCAGGTGTTTAGAATTTTGAGCAGCTTCCCCACTTGCAGGAGAAAATTCCGAAGATCTCTTTTAGCTAGCTAAGGACGTGGACATGCTGGAGCTGTGTATCTGATTTTTTTTTACTCGTTTCCATCGTCGAGCTTGATTGGCACCCATACCAGTAATTGGTGTTTTGCTAGATTTAGGTAAATTAACATAAGTTTGTTGAGGGACAGGATTAACCTTAGGCTGAAAATCAGGAAAGTCACTGCTGTCCATACCATTTTCCATAACCTCATTGCTGTCAAAATTATTTTCCAAATAAACTGTGATTCCAAATTGATCCTGTAATGGAAGCTATTCCAGAAATTTTGACTTCATCAATTCTCCATTATTTCCATCTATATTCCTTTCTTATAATACCTCCCGATTTTTCGGTGTACTGCAATTGGTTGCCGGCACCGAAGTTTGTTCACCATTGTTCTGACCATTGGAATTTCAATGATTCATCTGCTGGTCGGTGGTTTGAGGTTGCAGTTGTTGGTTACGGACAGGACCACCATAATCTCTAAAGTTTCCAGCATGTAGCCAAGGTTCATAGGAGTAATCAGAGGTTGTGTATGCCTCCATGGTGGATCGCCATTGGGAGCATTCCTTATGAGTATGTCCAAGATGCCACATAGATAGCAGAAATTCGAAAGGCGAGCATAAGCAAAACAGACCCAGAAAGGTTTATGAGATCCCACACAAATCCTCTTACCACGTAGGAGAGGCCTATCCGGACACGAAGGAATTCACCTCTAGCTATTTCATTTTTATCTATATCAATTTCAATAATTTTTTCAAGTTGCCTGCCAATAGCATCCCCCATTTTCCAGTTTCGAACCATGACAGGGAGATCATGAATTCTTACCTAAAAATTTGCCTCTGAAAAGGAAATGTTATCAATTTGTTGAAGGCCATCAATCTCTTTGGTTAAAACCAAATATTTGTCAAACGCCCACGGACTCTTGTGCATGACACGTTCCTTATCCCGTATGTCCTCAAATTCTGCAAGGAATAGGTTGGAGGAGATGTTTCGAATGCTCAAAGCCTTATTTTGGACGCCATAAGCGCTTTATAGAATTCTTGACTGCATCTTTATTGAAGTGTTTATTGGACAAAAGTTTGAATAACAAACAGTTTTCACTGCAATGGGAAATCAGCACCTCATCTTCTCCGATTGCTAGAACTACCTCTTCCTGTTCTGTGAGAGAGCTTTTTACACGTTTGCAATATCCGATTCCATAGCGAGAGTGCGTGATAAAACACTATAAATCCTGCACCAAATGCAGGGGGAAAACCTCTATTCTGGCAGTCTTCAAGAGGAAAGAGAGACCTCTACTCAAGGATACCTTTATTCAAGGACCCTTGAGAGGAATTTTTTTTTTTTTAATTAAAATCTTGCTGATTACTACCATTTCAACTAAAGTCGTTGAAAGCAGGTCAATTTTAATTTGAAGACATAAAGGTGAAGAAGGGTTAGCCCTTATTTGGCTATGGTTTATAATCTCTTTAAAATTGAGCAAATAATTTTTTATCCATATATTCTATGGAATCCTCAAGTATCCATCACTTTTTTTTTTTTTTCTATTTATTTATAATTTAAATAACTTTCAAACCTGCTTTAATGTCTCGAGTCCGGTTAATGTTACTTGTACTTGTTGATATACAAACAGACAATTCTTTTTAGCAGGCATTGAAACAAAAACCAAGACATTTTAATGTGGAGGAAATCCATTAACTGAAAATTGAGCATCATCCTGTAAATTGTCTAAAGATACATATCAATTGTCAAAAGCAACAGATTACAGTCTGAATTAAAATCACAAAAGAAGAGAGATGTGAGCAAAATCCTAAGCCACAGTCCTAAGTTTCCTTGGGAGGGGCCTTCTTGGCAGCCTCTGCAGCTGCCTTCTCCGCTTCAATTTCAGCAACAATGGCATCAATTTCAGCTTCTTCAAGCTGGCGAAGTCCATGATCTTTGGTCATTACAGCAACTTCTAGGTTCTTTCCACCACTCTCAACCACCTTCACACAAAATAAGATTAGATGTCAGTGTCCCTATTTTTATTTGAATTTTTGTTTCCTTCTTCTCATTCACCCTTTTTTTTTTNTTTTTTTTTTTTTTTTTTATAGTGTGCCTTTTGGAGTAGGGAGGTGGGGGTCAATTGAACAACAGATTCCACTAATAATGTTATATTGAAAAACTATATTTCAATATATCCAAGATAGAACATCAACAAATTAAAGGTGAGGAAAGTTATACGAAGACGGTCACACAAAGGTTCTGCCCAGTCATCAATCAGTATCGAAGCCAAGTAAATATATATGTTTATTACACCATTCTCCAATCAGATATTCAAATTTGTGAATGATGATATTGAGACTTATTATTGACTTTCCACCAAGAGAAGAGGTGGGGTTCCTAATTCTTTCCATTAAACGATTAGCACAAGAGAGACCACAAAATGATATAGTAAGCAAACCAAAGATTTTCCACCATCTACATCTCATGACCCCCAACAACTAACCCATTTCACATTTCAGTTCACAACAGATAAACTGCAAACAGGATGTTTCCGGGTATCAGCAACTAGCAAAGCTGATAGCTCACCCAATGCGACCATCAACAGTAAGCTGTAAACATTAAAAAAATCGAAGCTATCATAAATCCAGCTCCACAACGCCACCTATATTTCCTCTTATATTTAACAGTTAGCTCTATCATTCAAAGTCTTGCTGGACTCCTATACCTGCACAACTTTACAGCATGAACTCGACATGGGAATCACTAGCAAGTTTCGCATTCTTTACGAGATTTCAAGTGAATTATGATGTATAGTACATCTCAAATCTTTGGATTTTCCATAGCAGAGTCACAGGCAATAAGACACAAGATTGTTAAGGTACCTCCAACGCTCTATGCGCTAATACAAGTTATGTCCCTTCGCAAGTCAAAGGCATAGCAACTAGAGAAACAGAAATGCTAGTTGTAATTTATGAACATATCTACTTACTTCAGGTTCCAAAGTTTATTTCGATTGGACCTATATCCATAATATTACCCAAACAACTCTTAGACCTCTGTGACGCACACTCTGTCATGGATATAGCATTAACTCAACCAGCTGTGACATGTAGCTGGTCATTACAACCACAAGGTTCCTACACCATTATTCTACAATGTGGATCATTCATCTTAATTTCATTTATAATTCACTACAGGCAGGAAACTATTGGCTAAACTCCATCAAATTGTTCAGTGCATATAAGCAGAGGCAAAGATTCAAATATTGACAGTTTCGTAAGCTTTCAGTGTAAAAGTTGAAGATAAGGTAATGCACACATATTCAGAACACCATTGAAGCACCTGGACATCTAGTTCATTTGCAGCATTTAACAGAGATAATCCATCATACAGCATGAAAATCAAAAAAATTACATGAACGTGAAAATATTTTTCATTTTTTGTTTGATTACATAATATAGCCCACCAAGATGCTAAAAGATGAACTATGGATGCAGGAGCCAATTAATAACAGCAATTTCATGACTTAGTCCATTTTGTACAGGACTACCACAAAAATGATATTACCTGATTTAAGATGCTATTACAAGTCCACTCAGTGTACATTTTCTTAGATTAATGTGCAGTTTGTCTAATATTGTCTCAGGGTTATGATGTACATTGGAACAAAAGCAGTATGGTTATCTTATTAATGTACTTCAACAAATTCTCAAAGTCAACAAAAAAAGTTTCCAATAAAATAAATGATTGAACAAAGTAACTTATTTAATATTTAAACAACTTACAAGGTTATGGTGTTCTTCATGTAAAAAGATGCAAGAATTACCCCAAACATTAAATTAAAATTTTTCATTCTCATTCTTCAACTCATTTTCAATCACATTCTTCAATAAAATAATATTTTCCATTACATCAACAATTTTTCCTTCTTGTTCAACTACACATTCTTTATCAATCTACTATTCCAGAATACATTTTTCAAAAATAATGAGGCTCAAACACACCCTAAATAAGTAAACTGCATTTTGAATTTTTGATAAATAATAGGTGAACAACCAGATCAAATGGTTGAATGATAACAAAAATAAATAGACAAATTTGTGATATTTAAGCAAGAAGAGAACATTTCATATGCATAAGCCTAAAATTTAATAGCAATACAATAGACCAAGTATCCACGTGGATGACTTACTTCGAGTAAAGCCCGCATGGCTAGTTTGACAGTCTCCTGGCCAGATGTTTCTTTGTAATTCTTCTCCAGAAACTCCCTGATCGAGTTTGAGTTTCTCCCAGTTGCATTGGCTTTCCATGCTGAAAAAGTTCCCGAGGGATCTGTCTGGTAAAGAGATGGAACACCTGTGTAGGGGTCAAAACCAATGATCAAGGTTGAAAGCCCAAAAGGTCTCACACCACCACTTTGTGTATACTTCTGCTGAAGCCCAGCAATGTAGCGAGTTATGTATTCAACAGTCACAGGATCCTCAACTGTAAGCTTATGACTCTGGCACTCAATGCGTGCCCTATTAATTAGAACACGTGCATCTGCTTTAAGTCCAGCACATGCCAATGCAATGTGATTATCTAAATTGACAATCTTTCTCACCGATCTGAAAGCAAGAACATAAAAGTGATAATAAGCACAAAAGCATTAAATTAGGAGTCCGATCGGGAAGGTAACAATGATAGACACATTGCATGCTTGTTGAAAGCTACGAGCATCTCCAATGCATTCTATGAATTCAATCTAGGTGGCATCTAAATAGAAAGGCTTTCGATTACATGAAATTAATGTCTAATGGATTATGGATAGACAACCTAGTTCAAATTTCATCTCCAATGGGTTCAATCTATGATTCAAATTTTCATCTTTAATGCATATTCAAAAGGAGGGACAAAAAATAATATATTAGGGAGAGAGAGAGAGAAGCCTCTACATCTCGATGGTCATGTTGACAATGTATACATTTTTCTTACAACATCAGCTAGACATAGTCCTAAACATGTAGCTCTAGACATGAACTCTTTTATACATTGTTTATTTTAACTTGCAACTTTTTTACTTCAAGATACTAACCAACAATTCTAACTTAGATCAAAAGGTCAAGTTGGAGTACATGTAAACTGAGCCTTACATGACTTAGTTATGTTTCAACCGACAAACTAGAAACCGTGCGGCTTTAACGTTTCACAAATTTTCTCCCCACGAGAATACGTTAAGTCAGCCTTTGAACGCCCACGAATTAACCTTTGAGGTTAAATTATGTCAACTTTAAGTAGAAAATATATAGTAGATTATATTGAAAGGAATAAGCGAATAAGTTTGGGAGAATCTCCTTGTATAAATGAAAGGAAGATTTCTTTACAATCTCTCAAGATTTAACTCATTTCACTCATTAACAGTTACAAATGAGCTATACATCTATTTATACACATTCTTGCAAGATATCTTGAAACCAAGAGCCAAGATTAAATGGATCAAATGGCTACAATTACTTGCAAGCTGCAAGTCACTTTACAACTCTATGTAAGTTGGCATGTCCCTTTATGGAAATAGTATTCAAGTTGAACTTTGTTTCATCCTTCAAAAAAGTTCTAATCAATTTAAATTTTGCTTCTTATTTTCATGAAAGTTGCCCAAATTGGCACCCACTTGCGTCCTAATCCAACGGCTGCAGTCCAAGATATTTAATAATCCTTCAAAACGATGATTTTTTAATTAGAAAAATTTAGCGCACAACCTGCCTATGTTTTACCTACCAGTTGTTTGCACTGTTTTACGACTGCTATATGGATGAATCAACTGCGAACTGGAAAAATGTAAGTCAATGAACTTTACCCCGTAGATTCACTTTTCTATAGGTTGTATGAAAATTGGGCAATGTCTAACAATTTCGCCCCATACTTTGCCTACGGCTGTTGACTGAGGCCGAAGACCTAGAGCCTCAAAAATTGCTAAGTCGTGGGGAGATCATTCAGACTTAGCTCAATCTTGTTTGGACAAAGCTCAGAAACGAATGAAGAAATGGGCAAACGTGAAACTATGATATTTGAAATTTAATATCGGCGATCAAGTTCTTGTGAAAGTAGTGTCGCAACAATTCAAAGCTTATCGATAAGTTCACAAAAGCTTGGTTCGAATATATGAGTAACCGTTTCTAGTGGTGGCTAAGGTTGGAAGAGTTTCTTATCGGCTTGATCTCCTATGCACTTTAAAGATTCATCCAATCTTTCATGTAATTATGTTAAAGCTGTATAGACTTGACTTGGATGATACCAGCAGAAATGAGTCAAAACAGGTGCCTCACATTGTTATAAAATCTTTTGAGAAAGATGTTGAAACCATTTTGGTAGATAGGGAGGTTAGACAGAGAGGTGCTTCCCTTTGCACCCAATATTTAATCAAGTGGAAAGAGTTACTCAAGTTTAGGGATGACAAAAAAGATCGGCGGCTCGAGCTCGACTCGGAAAAAGCCCGAGCCGGGCCTGGCTCAGGCTCAGTTCCACCGAGCCTCATTTTGAAGAGTCAGCCCGAGCCGGGCCGGTCCGCAAAAAAAAAAACCTCAAAAATTTGCCAACTTATTCTACTCATCATGAAACCAATAAACTAATTATAAGTGACAATTTATACATGTTTATTCATATTAAGTGAAATTATTATTGATATATATTGCTACATTTAAAAATTGAGCTAATTTCATCAATGGGAAATGACCACTAAAATTTGTAAAAAAATTCAAATCGGTTATTAAAAAAGATATCTCACTTTGTTATAATGGATAGTCACTCATTTAGACATTTATAAATCTAACATGTTATCCGACATTACACTATAAAGTGCCACAAAAAAAGGGCTCGGCCCTCTA
>CAIGRO010014899.1:0-12716 GCA_903798355.1 Fraxinus baroniana
AAGACGTACCCACGTACCCGTGTCTGAAATTCGGACTCTTTTTAGCCATGTCCCCGTATCCCCATATCCTCCATTTTAAAAAATAAAGATCCGACACTTAAATTCATACCCGTACCGGAGTCCGAGCAACTTAGGACCTAACTATAGTCCCAAAAAGGTAATTTCTCAGATCATTTAATACGCAGAGCAGTTCTTATTCTGAATAATTATTAGCTTATTAGGGCCCTTCCACTCCAAACCAAATGCTTCAAGCATCGGTTGTTTTAACTTTTTACTCTAGAGAGCAACACTAAAGCCACAATGAATTAAAGAAAAGATCTTAAGATAATACAATTATGGTACCACATAAGACCATCATGGTTCAATAACATTTTTTACTTCTTAACATTTCAAAGTAAAGTAGAAAATTTCCAGTAATGTTTTCATGTATAGAAAGCGGTTCAATACCTCAATCTAGGTCATGTCAAACTTGGAAGTCTTCAAGATGAAATGAAATTATTTGAACCATATTGACATCATAGTTTCTATAGCTAGAAAACCATTAGAAGGAAATTTCTAAAAGGAATATGAACAATACCTGCAGCACTTTCCTGGAGGAGAACCTCGTCAGTTTTTCGAAATCCTGTAAAGAAAGACAGGAATTCAAATAATTACTTCTTATCAAGGAAATTGTTACTTTGAGTGCCCAAACTAATCCTACGGCCTTGAACCTAGATCATAAATAAAAATTTGAACAAGGGCATACCTTCAAGTATAGCCTTCTTTGAAGACTTGACATCCAACTGAAAATTTTCATCAAATGCCAAACCGTTAAAAGGGCAGTTACAAAATGAAACATAAAATACAGCAGTTTTCTAGAATAAAAATTCGAGCAATAATTACAACAACTAAATGCTCAGACAAACAGACCAACTCACGTGATAAGCCCGCTGAAAGAACATTAACATGAAGATGCTTCTGAGCGTACTCTGCAGCTAACCGACCTCCATGACCATCATATATCGCAAAATGTGCACATCTAAAAATCCAGAAACAAATCAAAATTTGAAAAAAACAAAAGCATACACATACAATTAGAAGCCCACGAAAATTTCAAAATCTTAAGAAACTCAGAGACCGAGAAATCAAGAAAGAAATCGAAACATACCACATACCTAAAATTGAGTGCATAAAAAATTAAAATATCACACGTGCACAAAAACCCAATAAAGCTGATAAATAAGCAATTCCAAAAGTCAAGTGGCAATCAAATAAATGTCAAGAACTTCACTTCCAAACTCATCTTACACTATTACAAGAATAAAAGTAGTTCTATATACATTTTACAGTTATAATCAATAAATACAATAAGAAATGGCGCGACCTAAAAATTAGAAACAGCGATGGGAAAAAAGAGAGACATAAATAGAACCTCAATAAATATGTCAAATATCTAAATAAACGCAAAGACACAAAATGAATGTAAACAGGAAATAGCATAAAGATTTTAAAAATTAGAATACACATGCCCAAACAAAAATAGCCGATAAACAAGTGATTTTCAAAGTTGATCAAGGATAAAATACATTTGAAGTACTGTTGAAGTACTGCATGACTCATCTTAAAGCTAATTCAAGAACAGCAATTCTACGATTCTATTTTCATTTCCTACAATAATAATCAATACAAATAGTGATAGTGATGGAAAGGGAGAAGGATAGATATTTTACCTCAAATTTCCGGGGAAATCCAAGCTGGCATCGTGGAGCACAACCCAAGCGTCCTCCATGGTGTGACGCGAGCCCTTATCTTCAGCCGCGTCCGCTTCTATTGCGAAAAACGTTTTCTCAATTTTCGAACCATTTGTACTGGATGCTTCACCGTTGGTACTACAGGTCTTCAATTCGTTCTCGGATTTTGATTTTTTGGATATAGAATTGGAATCGTTGAATTCATTTTCGCGTTTGTTGGTAGAATGATCGGTGTTGAGTGAAGTTGAACTGGGAATTGGTGTAGATATGGATTCTGTTGTCATGTTGAGTGAGGGATTACAAAAAGAGGTGAGAAAATGGAAGGAAAAGGGAAGTGAAGTCTATAGGGAAAAGCATCTTTGACTATAGTAGTAGTTTTAAAATGGGAGAGCAAAATGGGAGAGCACATTCTAGTTTTATTATACTCGAACAATTAGAAATCGTGCGATCTTAATGTGCACAATTCTCATTAAAAGTAAGGAAAATATTGAAAACAAGTAAGATTGAAGAAAACTATATTTGTATATAAATAACTTCACTCCCATGAATATTTTTACAAATGAGACTACATCTTTATTTAGAGGCAAAAACCTTGTAAGTTGCCTTGAAATAAATGACCAAGATTATTCTTCATTCAAAAGTCCTCATTGGTTGCAAGTTGCATTAAACCTCCTTAGATCATAAGGAAGCAAAGTTAGAATTTGCTTCATTGCAAGTTGCATGTCTCTACAATTCATATGCAAGTTGACATGTTACTTTCATAGTGGCCAAATTTGTCCTTGCTTTCTCTTTGACATTTTATCTTGCAAGTGACACAAGTGGGCGATTTGGACAAGCATCCCCAAAATATCTAGCAGCAGTCCATGGTATTTCTCTTGTTGGAATAGAAGTATTCTGCCTTAGAAAACAACCCTGCTCTGCTTAGAAAACTCTTCATGTCATGAGCCTGTGTGTTTGCTGTGCTGCCTGCGTCTTATCATGACTGTAGCCTGTATCTTGCCATGCCCTGACTATGTCCTGTGTGCTGCCTACAATCTACTTGTGATGTCTGTCTGCATTATTGCTGTGTTATGACACGTGTCTATATGCACACCCGAATTTTCTAACCGCAACCTGGATATGTCGCTGCAAACATGGACATCAGTCATCTCCCCACCAAATTAGGCGACGCCCTTATCGCCATGTACCGCTAAAGTTTAGACCAACCATATGTCTACTTCAATTTCCCACTTAGTGCCATGACATTTCCGTGTCATGCTAAATCTCAAGTCATTACCTTGCAATCCGTAACACTTTCTCTCACCTAATCCACTAACGTCCTTGTAGCGGAACACGTTTGGCACTTCCTCATGCGACTTACGCCTTGTATTTTCCTCCCCATCAATGGGTTTGAATGTTGTTTCTACTTGCGGCACCATCCCCTTGATGGATAGTCCATAGTACCCCATGGACCTCTTTTCGTTTCAACCTCTTACATGCCACATTCGACACCAACCTTCACCCCATGCACCACTGCTTTGGTTCCTCGGATAGACGACTCTTCCGGTCATAGCGTCCCCACATTTGTCGAATATTTGAACATCAATGCTTCCATTTTCTAGATCCTTTTACAATGATTCATCAATTTCCTTCTTCAGTAGTTCACCTGGTAACTCCGCGGGCATCATGTCCTTATCATCCTTAAGGACTTCAGCTAACTCCATCCTCGATGATTGCTGTGTTTCTATCTCTACGGAAATGGTTTTGGCACTCATAGAGTTAAACAATTGGAATGAATTCATCTGAACTTCATCCTCATCGTTGCTAATAATCCTCGCTTAGGACAATTCCTCATGAGATGTGATCGTTTACAAACAAAGCAACTACGAGGAGTAAAATTACCTCTCTTTCTTTCATCATACTCCTTTCTCTAAGAAGCTTGGGTGTACTGTCAGGTCTATAATCAGCTTTAGAATTTTGTCTCCATTCCGGTTTACCCCATTGCATGGCCTTCCTGGAGTCTTCACCATATTCACCGAAATTCCCTGATCACTAGTTGAAAAAATATGTATTTCAAGTATCCTAATACTTGTCCACCCCCAAAGAAGAATATTACATTGTCCTCAGTGTAAAAAAAATCAAAATAAAGGAGAAATGATCAAAAACTCCCTGAGGGTAGATGCAGATTGGTAGAAAAATCAGACTGGTCCAACTGGTAGACGTTATGACAACATCTACTTTTCTTTGTTGTTAGGCTTTACTTTTTCGTTTCAAGAATTCAAGATAAATATTAGTAATAGCATTAAGGTTTAAATATTTGTAATGCATTCATACCAAGAAAAATTCTAATCTTCTAACATTTACAAGAAATATCTAATAGAGCATGTATCCCTACAAAAATCCTATAGCTAGAAAAATAAGTCTTTCAAATGGACTTGGGGATTGAAATCAGGTGCAATCTTAATAATGCATATTATATCAATGTAAACTCAACATAATGCTAGGATGTTATCGATGAGCCTAAGTAAATTGACCTCACTAAGTAAACATGCCAAGTCACTAATGCTGGTCTTAAAATACTACTTAAAATGTGTTCAAAACAAACCATTTAAATGCAAGAGTTACTAAATTAATGCAATCCATAAAATTACTTGTAATGCAATAGTAAATCAAATTAAGTGAAAATGGATATAAAAATGGGTGGTTTGCCTCCCATCAAGCACTCAATTTATAGTCTAAAGCTCGATTTTTTTTTATTTTTTTTTTTTGCGATATACTCATGGTGGTTCAAGTCAAAGTGCTTCACCCTTGCACTCGCAATTTTCAGCCTTGCATCTTCTTTTAGCTCTCCAAATTTTGAATTCTCCGTTCTTGTCTCTACCAAGAATTTCTCAAAATTTTGGTTCTCTTCTAACAATTTTGTTGAATGGATAGTTCATTTTTATCAATACAATTACACTTGTTGAGGTCTGATGGTTGTTTGGATGAATTATGTGATTTAAAATCTTTTTGTTCCTCATCCACCCTCAAGATTAGCTCACATTTCTCCATATCAATCAATCTTCGACTTGTGGCAAAAAATGGCCGGTCCATGATTATCGAAATATCCCTGTCTTCTTCTATGTTGATGAGTATTTCTTTAACCTTGCATCTTCGATATTCGATACTTCTATTGGCCAACTGCAATAACACCGCCGTTTCTTTTGCTTCTCCTAACCCCAATTTCCTGTACACAGATAAAGGCATTAAGTTAATACTTGCGTCTATTTTACACAAAGCATTAAAAGAACCCGCTTCTCCAATTGAAATAGGTAAAGTGAAACACTTGGGATCCTTGAGTTTGGAAGGCAGTTTATTTTGTAATTTTACGCTTCTCTCCTCTGTCAGTACCACAGTTTCAAATTCTAGAAGCTTTCTCTTCTTCGATATCATGTTCTTTAAAAATCTCACATAGCTAGGAATTTGATTTATAGCGTCTATGAACAGAATATTAATGTGGAGTTTCTTTAGCACATCTAGAAATTCCTCAAAATGTTGGTCTATCTTGTTCAAACTTTGTGAAAATGGGATGGGACTGGATATTCTCTAACAGGATCTGCTGCCTTAGCTTGTGGATTGGCTAACTCTTTCAAATTTTTCCCAACTGATTGTTTAGACTCATACACTTTCTCATCATCTGTTGTATACACTTTATTCATGATTGTAACTGGTCTTTTGACTGTAATCTCAGACAATTGTATTCAACTTCTTATTGTGATTGCTTTCACGGAGGGATCCTCAATTATTTCATTCTATAAAATATTTATGCCATTACCTGCTCTTTGGAATTAGTATCAATATTGCTGGTAGGGTACCTGGTGCTCTACTTGATATAACCAGTGCCATCTATCCCATCTGAGTTTTCAAGTTCTTGATTGTAGCATTCTAATTTTGAAGGATTGTCTCGATTCTTCTCATAAATTGATTGTTTGCCTCTATGTAGTGCTCTGTCTTTTCCATGAATTTGCCAAACATCTCTTCTAGTGAAATTCTCTTCTCATGTCGTTGATATTGATAGAATTGGACAATCTATTGTAATATGATATGCTCCACATTCTTTACAACTTGGCAGTTTGGCCTTACTGTCTTGGCTGGTTATGACATGCTCTCAACCTTATGAACCATAGAGTCAATTTTTTGTAGATAATATTGTATAAGTGCCCACCTCATTCACTTCCCATTCCTTCCTATGAACAACTTGCTTAGCCCACACGACTGTGGTAGTAGCCACCCTCTTAAACAACTCCAAAGCTTCAGCAATTGTCTTTGTAGATAATGAGTCATTGGATGATGAGTCAACGATACTTTTGTAGAATAGAAACCTACATAAAAATATTAGACTTATAGCTTTTTACTAATATCGT
This sequence comes from Fraxinus baroniana, assembly GCA_903798355.1. Classification (NCBI taxonomy): domain Eukaryota; kingdom Viridiplantae; phylum Streptophyta; class Magnoliopsida; order Lamiales; family Oleaceae; genus Fraxinus; species Fraxinus baroniana. The sequence goes on from CAIGRO010014899.1 coordinate 6,113, forward strand.
GATTAGAACACTTCCATAACATGTTCTTGAATCTATTCCAAGCCTCATCAAAGGACTCTGTTTCTCTTTGATGGAATATGGATATGTCATGCTTCATTTTTGTTATCTTCGCCAGTGGAAAGAATTTTGTGCAAAAATTTTTAGTGCAGTCATTCCAAGTGGTAATATTAGCAAAATGTTGTGACTTAACTATTCAAGCGCTCTATCATTTAGAGTATGTGGGAAAAATCTCAACCTGATAGCATAGTCTTAACCCCTTGATATTTAAAGTGTTTACACATCTCCAAAAATCGAGAGACATGTGTGTCTAGATTTTTCATTAGCCCTGCCATAAAATTGATGTCCATTCTGGAATAAATGGATGACATTGGTATTCAGGTGAAAGTTCGGCTGTCAAAAGGGAGAGTAAACAATGCTAGATTGGCTCTAAATAATTTGTGGAGTCATGAAGTCCCCAACTAGCATATTCTCTTCATCGACCATTACCTCTTCATTCACTTGGATAACCGAATTATTTTGTGCATTAGCCATCTCTTGTTTTTGTGCTTCTCTTTGCCTAATGTGAAAATTATGCTTGATTTATGGATCAGCTCGTATCAGTTCACCACCCCTCGAATATAACATAAAATGATTGAAAGAGAGAAAATAGAAGCACTAAAATAAATTGATAAAGAAAAATCAAATCAAATAAAAAAGTTTGAATCAACGTCAAGATAAATGAAATTAAATCCAAGTACAATCCCCGACAGTGGCGCGAAAAACTTGTCACGAAAATATTTATTTTGTTTGAAATACCACAAATACATGGTTCGTTAACAAGTAGTGTCTTCCCTTATGAATAAAATGGATCATGTGACAAATCTTCTAAATGATACGTTTGGCCTCCATATGGGTCCTTCTATGCTTTGCATTATTCCTTTCAATAAAAAAAACCAAAATATTAGTGGAAGAATAATAGTGAGAATGTGTCCACAATGAACATACTGTCTAGAATATCACCATCTCTGGAACCTCTGTCTGATTTCCTTTCCTGAACTCGTAGTAATCTAAAAAATATTCCCAAAATGTTGCCATATCTGATCTAAAATGCTACTGCCAGTGAAGATGTGACTAATAGTCTTAGTCTCAGAACAACACTGGCAACGAGAAGCCAACTAGCACCCAATCCTCCTCTGAATAACCACATCTACTGGAATGAGGTCTTGCCATAGTCTCCAATAGAAGAATGAAATAGTAACTGGAAAAATGGAGCTCCATAGTAATCGATACGAATCATGACACTGACGCCCATACGTACGAGCTGCCATGCAGACTTGGTAGAGAATCTACCTCCGATGTATCCCGCCAAACAATGTGATTTATGGAACCTGTCATCGAAAAAATCATTCACCCTCGCAAATGTGTGCTGTCGATGTGGGAATAGGGATGTGAAGGTCGTCTCACCCATCCAAAAATCATACCAAAAGAATATGTGATCTGTCCTAAGGTGCCATGCAATGTATGGCTCTATCAGAAGCCCTACTAATTTCAACCTCTTCCACTAGGAGAAGCTGATTTGGGAATTGCTGCTAATGAATGATGTATCCCCAGACAATATTTATTTAGTAAAAACTATGCCCAAAGTGATATGAGAATGGAACAACCACCAGAGCTTTATGGAAAAGGTGTCCACCATATCCTCCAATCTCTTGAAGCTTAGACCACCCTCATCAATAGGAAAGCACATCTCCTTCCAGCTCCGCCAATGTAAATGGCACACCTGCTTCTTGGAGTCCCATAAAAAACGTGCAAAGATGTTCTCAAATTTCTTTAAGATACTTTTGGATGGCTATATAATTTGAAGAAGATGTAATGGCATGAAAGAGAACACCGACCTCAGCAAAATAATACGACCCCCAGGTGACAAAAGTCGTGATATCCAACCCGAAATCACGTTCCTAGCTTTTTGGATAAGGTTATCATAAATGAAACTCCTCTTTAAGGGGACCTTAGATAAGTAAAAGGCTATTGTTGGTGTCTAAATCTAGTCAAAATCTCCAAACGTCTGATGTGACTAATAGATACCAGTCTGGGTAGTATAAGTCCGCTCTTGTCCCTATTTACAAACTGACTAGAAACCTCCTCATAATACTCTAGATAATCAAGAATCCACATGATAGACCATTTTTGTCCGTTGGTAAATGTGATCATATCATCAGCAAATGAAAGGTGTAAGACAAAGGTACTACCTCCATGTCAATAGTACATACTGTGATACTTCTAAAACCTCTGAGGGAACAGGCGTGAAATGTAATATGTAGCGATGATGAACAGTGATGGAGAAATGAGATCATACTGTCTAAGTCCCCGTGAAGAGGAAAACCACATGGGCAGCCATTTAGGAGTACAAAAAAATGACACTCTGAGATACATTGTCTGATCCCATCAATCCAGATCTAATCAAATCCAAATGCCTCCAATACAGAATAAATGAAACCCCGGTCCATGCGATCATATGCTTTGGCCATCTCTAGCATCAATATAGTATTACCCCTCTATCATATAAAGTATAGAGAAGATCCTGAACTAATAAGATATTGTCCCCAATCGGATGGCCATGGATGAAATGACTCTATGAAGGAGAGATAATGCGCGCTAATAATGGGCTCAACCAATGTTCAAAAGTTTAGTAATAAGCTTATTAAACACGGTACATAAACTGATGGGTCTGAAGTCAGTCCATCTACAAGCACTATCCTTGTTAAGGAGCAATACAGTAGTAGCAGTAGCAAAACCCCATAGAAGATGACCGCCATCAAAGAAGTCGAAAATTGTTCTGTATATGTCGTGCTAAATAATGTCCCAACAATGCTAGAAAAATGGGGATGAAAAGCCATCCGGGCTGGGCAACATTGTCGGCATCTCTACTGAAAACCACCTCTCATACCTCATGAATGAAAGGGGACTGGTTTAGTGCCAAATTATCATCCTCCATCAAAAGCCCGAATATGATATCAGAACGAATGAGGTCCAAAGGCTCTGTAGGAGCAAATAGAAGATCCTATTAGAATAAAATAGCCAATGTTTGAATGTAGTAGGAATAACTAAGACTTTCCCTACTTGCGTCCCGATCGACCTGTTACGTGATTTGATCCGGCGTCCCTGAACCATCGCATGGAAATATCGATTATTATGATCTCACATACCCAACGTGAAGTGGTATTTTGTTGAAAAATCATAATGCTTCGTCCAAATATTAAGGAATCTGAAAGTTCTGGTCCCAAATTATCATTAGAAACCCACTGAAGTACTAAATGCGACTGATCAAATGAAGTCTGATTCAAGTGCCTCGCTATAAGCTGTCGACAGAACTCTGCAGCTATAGAATTGATGAGTACCCTATCCAATCTCTTTCTAACCCAATCATTAGTCCAAATATACCTATTTTCCAAAGAAACCTGCCTCTTCCAAAATGCAGTCCAACATCATATCAGAGAAAGCAGTAGTACCTTGATCACGAGTATTATGACAAGTACGCACTCCATCTCGTGTAATAACATTAAAGTCTCCCCTAACTAGCCAAGTTTCATCCATACCGAGGAAACTGTGGTGAAGACCCACCCACAAATCCCTACTGATAGCAGCATCACACGAAGCATAAACTGGAGTCACATAGATGGGATGCGCTAGTTTGGGATCTTCAACTCTAATGTGAAGGAATTGGAGATGATCATCAACAACAGTTACAGTGGTCCCCGCATTCCAAAAAAAGATCTAGTTGGACTCATTCTGAACTCCTGTATCAGAGTGTAGATATCGCCAAATATAATCAAATCTACGCTAAATTAGAAAAGATTCCAATATAACCAAAAGATAAACATGATGAAGCTGTATAAGGCTCTTTAGGTGCCAATGAATAGCTACACTAGCTACTCATCTCACATTCCATATGATGGCACTCATAGGGACGGGAAATGTGAGGAGATATCATGTGACTGACTCCTGGTGACCCTTCTGCTCGGATGTAGAGTATGAGTTGCCCTCGGGTGTTTTTCTGTATAACACGAACGAAGCGGCCATCCTCTATTCTCCGAGTCATTCCAACCAAATCCTTAGTAGAGGACTTATGGAATATGCCCTACTGATGAACCTCAATTTGTAATATACTATCCATATCTGACTGCTCAAATTGTAGAGATAGGGTAGGTACATCAACGTTCTGCTGGCAAAATGAGATGTAGTAATGGTAATAGGTGCATGTGTTCGAGCTGAAGATGGACCTGTAATATGATATTAGTGGTTCACGAACCATAAAATCCATCAAAATATGAAGTATAGGCAGCCCTGACTCCCTAGGGTAAAGCCTTAGTAGAAGCAATTGTAGTAAGAACTGATGGTGATGAAGAACTAATTTGACGAGCAACTGAACTATACAATATGTGGGACTCACTAAGGGAGCAAATGACTGAACTTGTGCAAGTGTCCCATTTGGAGTTGGTATATCAACCACAGAAACTGGTGGTATAAGTTGTGAAATAGACTGAAAGTGCTAGTAGTATGTTGTCCTTGCTATTCTCCGGATAGAAACCCATCGTGTATAGGGCTCAACAAGTATTTCTTTACCCTTTCCCTTATCCTTGGCTTGAGTAGTTGGCCTATGAGCACAGTCCTCAAGTGTGACTGCATTAGGTGGTGGTACTAGATGTGATCCAAAGGAATAGTGCTCATCAATATGGCCAAAGTGTTTACATCGAAAGCAATAGTTTGGTTTCTTGTCATAGAGGATGGTCTGCCAATATCCACCACGTCTCTTCCCATTAATCGAAATCTTATCAGAATGATTATACTCCAAATTCACCTCAATACATACCTGCCTCACTAGGTAGGCGTAGATCTGATGTCGTCTCATCAATACGAAGCGGTACTCCAATTGCCTTAGCTAATCCAAATAAACTGCTCTCTGGCTCGAAAATGAATAGGGAATAGAGGAAAAGGAACCCAGACATGAGCAATATGGGTCTCATGCTATAGGCTGAAACTTGGCATCTATTTAATAATTCACATCGGACATTCATCAATATACTAAGTAGGTTTGAGGAATAATCATGAGTAGTCATCCTTGTGCACTAAATAAATCAAAACATATGTAGCATCAATAAGGCCTATCATAAAATCACCATGAAAACCAAATTTCTGAAAGCTATCATGTACCTTGACCATGGAGGGCTTATGGTGTGGGAATTTGCCAATAAGTTTGAACTTGTATGGCGCAGATAGCAACTCCTCCTTCGTCCTAGTAATGGCAATATCAAGCTCCCTCATATGCATGAAGATTCCTTAGAGCAAAAATGATTGCTAGAATCCTGTGGAGCCTGAATGATAGGTGCAAAAGATTTTCTCTGGCTCCTTTCTGCTTGAGAGAGAACGGGTTTGCCTAAAAGGGCATCAGCATATGATTTCTTATCCCGACCTTGTGATGTCTGGTTAGTTGGTAGCTGCCTAGCTTGAGTAGAAATCCTAAAAGCAATAAATGTGCCTTGTGGTGTAGTACAGGTTGGCGTGTAGTACACATGCGCAGTTAGAGACGGAATAGCATGCGGTTGTGGAATTGGATGGAATTAACATGATCGACCTGATGATTATTGACCTGGGAAACTTAAGGAACAAATGGAGGTCAAGTTTCTTGATGTTCTTGCAAAGGTACGCTATTCAATATTCCAATTCTTGTCAAATTGAAAGCCAAATTCACAACCCAAGGGGATTTCAGAGCTGCTGACATCAATGGGAGGGGAAAAAAAAGAAAAAAAACCCTAAAATAATCACAAGAATGGAAAAATTAGGTTTTTTAGAGTTTTGCCTTTGAAATTCGTTGATTCGATGAAATTGCACCACAATTGAATGATTTATGATGTTCAAAATTGGATAAAGGCACAAATTTGATAAAAGCACAAATTTGGTGTGGTTTGGTGAAATTTAAGAGAAATCGAAAGAAAATTTGGATAAATGGCGAAAACCCCGAAAAGAAATAACGTTAAAATTCAAATTTATGGGGCTGTCGCTCGAGCGAGACAGCCTCTACTTTTATCACTTGAGCTATGCTCAACGATAAGCTGGCGAAAACCAAATTGACAAAAATAGCACTTAATTTTTGAAAAGTTCAAAAAATAGTCTCTTCTGTTTTTTTTTAATATATATCCAACATGCAGATAAATTCAAAGATGCGAATGATCACAAGTACTGCACCATCACTAAGAGATTTTTCCGCATACTTAAAATTAAGTTCAAATTGAGTAAAGTGTATATGTGGATCACATGTGTTAAGTGCCACTACTTTCTCATGAACATGACTCCATACCTTAAATTTGTGAGAATTGATATGCGAACATCACTGTTAAAATAAGTATTTTCCTCTACTGATGAAAGTCACACTAGTGCAATGTGTTCGCTTGAAAATATATACCGCAAGTGCACGGGTCGCGTTCAAGTAATAAAGTGGACTTTTAAATCCGGATTGTCGATCCCTCGAGGAATGTTACATTTGATTACACAACTTAGTCAATTTAATTTTAACAGTAAAAACAAACACACAATTTGATTTCATATGTGAGATTAAAGAGAAAATCAA
>CAIGRO010014907.1:2447-14314 GCA_903798355.1 Fraxinus baroniana
AAAAAAAAACATGGTCAATGGGTGGCACACACAAAAGGGTTCGACCCCACCTCGGGTCCATCGACACTACCTTTTGAAGGTGATGAAGATGACGCTGCTGATGATATACCGCAAGTTCCGCACCCTTCTCACGATGTTCTTGCCTCTAATGATCCTCGTTCTTCGACTGGTGGTTTCACATTTACCGAGGATCACTACAATCTTCTCAATGGCAGAATTGATTCTCTTACATCTTCAGTTGATGGCCTTGGTGGGATGCTTCAGGAGTTGCAGGTTCAGCAGGCCGCTATGTAAGCTGAACATGATGCTATTCAAGCACAATAGGCGGAAATGCAAGCTTAGCATAACGCCTTCTACGCCCACTTCTATGCACATTTTCCTCCTCCTCCGGAGCCGTAGTCCTCAATTTTGTGGCTATTTTAGATTATCTCTATGTTTCTACCTACAATCTTTACGTTTAGCTTATTTTGTTGTTTTGGAGATCATTATCTATGGTTATTTCTTTTATGATCCAAGCTATGGTTATTATGATCCATGTTTTGTCTTATACTTTTTGTTTATGCCAAAAGGTGGAATGTGAGTGATGAGTACACATGATTCGATTTTACAATAATATGTTTAGAGTATATGAAAAAGGGGAAAAGAGGTGCTTTGAATGTATGGTTATTAATTTGTAAAAGACAAGAGGAATGAAAATTGCATGATAAATTGATATCAATTGCTCAATCCAATTCTAAAAATCATTTTGTTTGTCATAATAAAAAAAGGGAAAATTGTTGACATATGTTTGATCTCGTATTTTGATTATAAAAAACAAATTATTTTTATTTTTAACAATCAAATTTAAGTCTTTATAGCAAAATTGATTGATTGAAGACAATAGGATTGCTACCAAAAGATTCACAACTTACGATCAAAGTAAATCGAGATGGAAGCCGAGCAATCACATCAAATGAATCAAAGCATCCATGACGAATCAAGCATTCTTTGAAGATATTAGTCTTAGATGCTTTGAATACATATGTAAAGGTAAAATTCTTTAATTCTTAGCAATGAATCAATACAAGCTCTTAAGATAAATTTTTATGCAAGGGATAAACTTTTCACAAAAACGCTCGCATAAAAATTATTTTCGATGTGACAAAAATCTTCACTTGATTTTTAAATCATTTACCAATGACACTTATTTTGAAAAGATACGTGAATATGTACCTCAAAATTTATACTTTGTAAAATAATCAAAAAAAGAGAAAGCCGAAAATTCTTCTGCGCTGGTAGATGTCTGGTGAAGTTGGAGGACGTCGGTGGCCACAACGGTCAAAATTCTAACCGCTCTAATTTGTGAAGCACAATGACTAATTTTAGTAATCCGATTGAGTAGCGAATGTCATGTGGGGGTCGTCCGATTGGCCAAAACTTTTTGTGTTTTGACCGCTATAAATATTACATCACTTTACATTCAACCACACAACAAAAAGAGCATTCAAGTGAGATTCTTTTAAGCAAAATTGTATTGATTTCTCATATCATTTATTATTATCAAATCATTTTAGCTCTAAAAAACTTTTGATCAAATTAACTTTTAAACATCATTCTATGCATCAAAGTTTTTCATACCTAACACTTGAGCTTCATTCATTACTATTTATTAAGGTATAAGCATATTTCTCTCTTGATACTTAATTGTGATCCTATCATTTCAATTTTCAAGAGGTGTTCTACACCTATTGTGAGTCTCCTAACACTATAACAAGCAACTATATATTTAATTGGTGATCAAGCAATCAATTAATAAAATTAGGCATGCAAGGTTAATCAAGAAAAGTAAGAATTTAACTAACTACTTGTCTTAAATTAAAAATAAATAATAAAATGTTTCATCCTTATCCTATACATGAAAAGAATTAGTCTAGCATGTTGTTATGTTAATTACATAAAAAGATTTGAAAAAACATCATCTGAAATGGAAAACAATGATTGGAAAGTGAAAAATCAATTTTTTCTTCATTAATTTTAAACCGAACTTTGAATCTTCAATCTTTAGAGATAATTTCCTTTGAATCTTGTCTTGGCCTCCTAATATAGGGTTTTGGTATGTACTTTCTCTTTCTGGCCGTCCCTTGTAAGTAAAATAATAAGTTGAATTTGGTCTCCATAAGAATTTGGATCAAATGAAGATGTTGGGTCCTTTAGGACCAGAAATAATCCCCCCGCGCCCCACTTGTTCCATCGTGCCGCCCATTGGGTTTTCTCTCAGTAAATGGACATTAGGGTGTGGCGCGTGCAAGAAGAAAAGCCTGGGCGCCTATAGTAAAGTTCTATTTGTTGCAATTTGGTCCCTAAATTTCATTCTCCAGTCATTTTGGTCCCTTTTCGTATCTTCTTGTTCCTCCATCATTCAAATTCATCTGATTGACTATAACATCTCTCCAATCATTGATACAACGTCTGAATCAACTATTAGAACTTTGCGATTTAATCTCCAAACTTTGTATTAATTCCACTTTAGCCAATTTCCTTCTCCTTTTGCCAAATTCCTTCGTTTTTCATCGAAATGCACCTAACAAACAAAATATATGCAAAATTAAGTTTCAATTCATTTAAAATAACAATCATTGCTTTATTTTAACGGCACATATAAGTGTATTAGAAGACATTGAACATAATTGTTTGGGAAAGATGTTTAGACTTCTTGCCCCTGCAAGTATTTAGAGACACTTCTCTAATTCAAACTATAAGGCAATAATTAAGCTTAGGCAACAAGCTTCCTTAACTTAACATATGCAAAAGACGTACTAATGTAAGTAAAATTATTACGCATAAAGTGACGTGATATCAAAGAAATATATTCTCTCACCCCCTACCAAGAAGGTTGAATTCAATCATCATCGGAAGAGTCGTTTACATAGATTTTTAACCTCGGCACATACTTTTGTGGTTTAGGATAACTTTGCAAGTGTACTCTGTATATTGGGTGGTCAAAATCCCAATAATATTGATCAGTGAAACTGATTATGCATTTACAGACTTCTCTAATGTAGTTTTCAGGGCATACATCTGTACTATACCATTTTGATGTATCTGGGTAGAAAAGTTCTTTAGGGACATTGGCTTGATCTACATGATTCACGAAGTACATAATTGTTCTGTTGTGATGGAAGGCTTCTGATTCTTTATCAATTTGTTCACAGGCATAATGAATTCCACAGTAGTATTCTTTTCAGATTTTAATCTCGACTCCTTTAGAAATAACCTTCCTGAAACTTCCCAGTGTTGCAAAAACATGCTTTTGTCGTTTAGAGTTTGCTTTGCCACTCTGTACTGCCAAATAGTTGTTGCCATTTCAAGAGGAACTTGTACATTCTTTTTAAATGTCTATTGCAAATTGATAGGGATCTTAGCACGCTTGGGACATTTATCCCTATGCCGATTGCATAAAGGTCTACTAATTACCAAAGCAGCAGGTAAGTCTCTTTTGGAAAAAGGAAAGTAAAACGACCATTAATTTCTAAGATGGTTAAGAATGGATAATTAGAATGAAAATGGAACTTTTGTATGTAAGGTTTTTGAAATCTCCTAACATATTCAAGGCTTCTTTTTGTAAGGGTATGTTGGAAGGATTTCTTCTTGAAGATGTTGTGGGAGATCGATTGGTTCGAGGACATGAGTCATTGGAGACACTGCTGAAATGGAACTTAAACTTTTTGAGAGAAAATCTAACAGAAGATTATTGTTTCTTTCTACTTCTTTGTTGGAAAATAAACAAATTAATGATCACAAAAGAGTTCAAAGAATCATTCACTGAACTTTATTTTAGCCAAGTGTCTACTAGTATTCCAATGATTGAGTAATTTAAGGAGTCTTCTTGGATATATAATAGTCACATTTATTCTGATACATTTCCTCGTGTCCTCTAATTTGTATAAATTGAAATGTAATCTACACTATTTTTTTTTCAAAGCAACAAAAGTATTTCTGATAAAATAATTCTCAATTTTGCTTGCCTTCAAATTGGTATTAAAGCTAAAAATCTTTACGATGAAAATGTAAAATGCTATATTTTTCATCTCTTTATCCTATGCTTTTGTGATTAATAAATGCCTAAATATACTCAGTATTCTTATATTTTGACTTAGGTTGCAATTGGATAAATATGGTGGAATTTAGAAGAAACAAGCAAAAAGGACTAAAATGGAATAAATACAAAGTTTGGGGATTGAAATGCAAATAATCAAAAGTTATATCAAACCTCACGATGAAAATATGAGAGCGTTAGGTATAATTGGATGAGGAAAGAAGCCAAATGAATGAAATATAGTCAAAGTACTATCACATATCAACTCCAGTCGAAAAAGATATGCATCACATTTTCAGTCTCAGTTTGAGACCCATTTTTGTCATAGGAAACGCTCGAACTGGAAAAACTATATTTCTGGATTATTTGTATTCATTTGAGTTAGATTTTCAATGCATCTCGAATCTCCTCAATCGGATATTAGAAGAGAAAGATATAACCAAAATACTGAAAGCTATTTTGTAGAAGTATATAAAGCTATGCGGTCGCGAATGGTGGTGTAGGGAATTCAAAGGCTAAACAAAACTCTTCTATGCGTCAGCATATATTTGTAATATGCGGTCGCATAGTACACTTTCGAGGCAAAAATTTTGGTTTTCGAATTTGACTCAAACACTTATGGAAACATATTTCAAAACGCTTTTTAAACCCTAAAACCATGCAGAAAAGATGCAGATGCCCCCATTCCCCTTTTTCTCTTTTTTGCTCTTAGACTTCTTCATGAGTAGCTACATTCTTGTATTTGGTCGAAGGAAACTGAAGCCACGGAATCAATGCAGCAGTGAGATCTAAATTTTTTTCATTGTTTAATTCATGTTTTGAGTATTGAATGGTCTTTTGCACTTATTTTCATGATTGTTGCCTTTAATTGCTAGGAGGACTACTAGTTTATTATTTGTTGTAAATCTATCGCTAAGTTAAATATCAAGTCCGTAATTTATGAAGCAACTAAGGTTTAATGATTTGCTGCGTTAGAAATTATTAAATTTTGAGAAGAACGTTTAACTAGATTAAATACAACCACTTGTGATTGTATTATTTATTTTCATCGATTTCTCTAATTATTAAGGCGGTTACTAGATTAAATCAATAGCGATTGTCTTCAGTGTTTAGTAATTAGGGTTAATTGGATCACTTGTTTTCTAATTAACTAAAATTAAGGAGAAATATGAAAAATAAATCCAACGGTGAATATTCAAAGTGAGAATTAATATATATTTGCATCTATGATCAGTTGTGAAATTTCAATGGTAGATGTAGGCTTAAATCAAAGTTTGTTCTTTTGATTACTTTTTAATTCAAGTTATTCATTAGTTGATTTATTTAAAGTTTTTTTTTTAACATATAATCAAAACCTCCAATCATCGTTTACATAGTATAAAATTAGATTAATCACTCTTCGTGGGATCGACCCTTGCCTCCACCACTACATTTGTTTTTAGAAGTTCATGTTTTATTTTTGGGTGCCTGCGACAGCCCACCAAATCTTGGCGTCGATATCGGGGAGTGATTTAGTTTATTTTTGAACTTCTTATTTGTTTATTTCATTAAAAAAATTAATAATTATAATTTCTTTAGTTTTCGATAACTGCATTTAGTGTTGGATTTTTGTTAGTTTTATTATTCTAGCTTTTTTTTTTTCCCCTTTTTTCATTTTTTAGAGCATCCTCGATTGTTTATGCCCGCAACTCAATCTTTTAATTAAGGTAATTTGCAGTACGATCAAGAAATAGAGACAACTTTGCGCAAGTTGAGGATTGGCACTCGACGAAATTTCGAAGAGAACAATCCCGATCCTGATCTCCTATTCGCTAGCGATTCTGATTTGGAGGAGAAGGAAGTCATGGCTGGAATTCGAACTTTGAAAGAGCTTGTAGCCCCTAATTTGAATCAACAACCATTATGCACAACGTTCCCTACTTTAGATGCTACTACTACCTTTGAACTAAAATTTGGACTAATACATCTCTTGCCCACTTTTCATGGTCTTGCAGGTGAAAATTTGGACTCGCAATTTGTTGTTCATGGTCTTTCAACAATTTGACACTAGACTCGACCTTTCTTCTAAACATGTTAAATTTCAAACATGGCAACCAATTCTCAACAATTTGGTGCTAGATTTGATCCCCCTTCTAGAAAAGTTAATAAGGTAAATATCTCATCCATTGAACAATAAATTGCAAGTCTAACTTCTCTTGTTAGTCAAATGGTTGTAGGTAATATGCAGACAACAAAGGCTTGTGAGATTTGTTCAGTAGTGGGACATATAAACGACATGTGTATAACTCTTTAAGAAGAACCCATTGAACAAGTTAATATAGCAAGTGGATTTTCTAGACAACCGCAAAGGAACAATGATCCATATTCGAACATGTATGACGAAGGATAGATGGATCATCCTAATCTTAGCTATGGGAATCCACAAGTAACTCAGCCCGCAACTCAAAATCGCCCAAATTTCCAGTAATATAAGCAGCCATACCCTCCTAGACAACAACCAACCCAAGCTTCCAATTCAGGTATGTCGTAAGAAGAATTGTTAAGTTCCTTACAACTAACACTTTGCAATTCCAACAAAAGGCTAGAGCCAGTATTCAAAGTTTGGACAATCAGATGGGCCAGATGGCAGCTGCAATTAATCAGCTAGAAGCGCAAAGTTTGGGAAAATTACCCTCTCAAACAATAGTGAATCCAAGAGAAAATGCAAGTGCAATTATCTTGAGAAATGGTAAAGAGATTGAGATTCCGGTAAAGGTAGCCCCTACATCATCGGAGTAAGAAAAAGGGAAAAATATCGTTGCAGACACAAATGTCCCAATAGGTTTCCACATCTTTCTGATTATTAACCAGTACCCCATTTTCCTCAAGATTTAGAAGAATCTAGGAAATATGAACAAAATCAAGATCTATATGAAACTTTTCGTAGATGCGAGGTAAATATTCCACTATTATATGCTATTAAACAAATACCTCATTATGCTAATTTTTTTAAAGAATTGTGCGATGAAACAAAAACTTAACGGATATGAGAAGGTAAAAGTTGGGGAGAATGTCTCTGTAATTATTCGAAGAAAACTTCCTGCAAAGTGCAAGGATTCAAGTATGTTTACTATCCCTTGTACGATAGGTAACACTAGATTCGAGAAGGCCATGTTAGATTTAGGAGCTTTTATTAATGTCATGCCATATTCTTTGTATGTTTCTTTGAAACTTGGACCTCTGAATGAAACTGGTGTTGTGATCCAACTAGCTGATAAATCTAATGCATATCCTAAAGGTGTAGTTGAAGATGTTCTTATGCAAGTTAATGATTTGATTTTTTCCATTGATTTCTATGTGCTTGAAATGGAAAATAGTGATCAAACTACGCCTACCATGTTAGGGAGACCATTCTTAAAGACATCCAAAACTAAGATAAATGTTCATAGTGGCACACTTACCATGGATTTGATGGAGAAATTATTAAATTTAATATTTATAATGCCAAGAAATATCCTAAAGATGATAATCCTGTTTATTCTATTGATGTAATTGTTCATTTAGCACATGAAGTTTTTGAACTTGATGGAAAACATGGATTGGAAGTTGCCATTAGAAAGCACCTTGAGAAAGAGAATGAGGAAGTGACCATGAATACTGTCTTACAGGAAACCATTGCAACGTTGAATAATTTTCCAAAGTTACAGAGTCAAGTAACATTTCTTATTTTGTATTGCCAGTATCGAATGAGAGGCATTTACTCTCTGTGTTGCAGACTTATGGTGCAGTTGAAATTTAAAGTTTAGCAACTTCCAAGGTGTTCAAGAATGGCTATAGACTTAACCTTTCTATGAAGGTTTCCAAGTGGAGAACGTGATAACTTTGGACCTTGAGGATCCAATTGATGCCGATTGAGAAAGGAAGCAACAAATTAAGCCAATGACAATAAACAAAGGCGTTGCTTGGGAGGCAATCCAAGGAGAGTTTGTTCTTTATCTTTTTGTTTTTGTTTTTTGTAATGTGGTTATTTTTGTCATTTTATTTGCATTTCACCTTACATTGAAGACAATGTAATTTTTAAGTGTGGGGTAGGGTATTTAGATTTAGGTTGTGTTTGAGTTGTTCTCATATTAATGTGAGTTTAAATTATTATTTTTTTTTAAAAAAGAAAGAAATAAGAATAAAAATAAAATTTCGAAAAAAAAGTGGTGGTTTTTAAATATTTTTGGTTGTGTATACTACTTGCTAGATTCAATTAAGTTTTTGAAGAACTCATAACATGATTGAATAAGTAATCTCTCAACTTAGAGTTAGTAAGTCTAGTTATTTTCTTTGAGGATGGTAGTAACTGTAGTTTGTAGACAAAAGCCGATCAGATTTTGAGCCTTTAGACTGATACATCCATATCAGTCTCACTATGTTCTTTCATGAGTGATATTCTTCCATGGATTTGTTTCTTTAGAACTTGCCTTGATTCTCTTCAAAGCCATATTGATACACACATGCATGAACATGATTAAGGTCATCTTTATTATATAAGTTAGCTACCTAAGTCAAATAGCTTAACTTGTAATTATTTTTTCCTTTTGTCGAACCCTTTGAGTTTGATTGCCTTTTTGTTTTTCTAAACACACGTTAGAGGCTTTAACCCAAAAAAAACAATGTCTTTACCCAAGCTATAGAGTTAGTGGAGTATTGTTCATCATTATGATATGTATGGGTGCGCAAGAAATAAGTGTGGGGGTGTATGGAGTTCTATAGGACTATGACGGGTGAATTGGAATATGATTTTCATTCTCAATTCACAAGTTCCATTGTTACTGTAATTAAAAAAAATATGTTAGAAGGAAAAAAAAAGATGGTTGAGAAAAAAAGAAGAAGAAAAGAATGTGATGGAGGAAATGACTTTAATGTTACAAACTTGTCCATAATTTCTCCTAAAATGCTAAGAAAGGGATTTATTTATGTGAGATAGATGCAAATTGAAGCAACTGCTGAGTGGAGTGACGTGCTTTACATGTCTTATATATTTGAGCTTGAGTTGATTCATGTTTGCTCCATTAGTTTTGATGGCTTTTGAGCTACATCCCAAATATTTCCCACATTGACCCTAAGCCCCGTTACAACCTTCGAAAGTCCTTGTGATATGCAAGCATATGGTAGATCGTTTCCATTGGAATGAACTTGAGCGAAACATATACCATTCAAACACATGAGAGTCCAGTGCTTATTTCCGTGAGGGTCTACGTGTTTGGTTTACTCCATCTTCATATGAAAATGCTCGCTAATTGGTTATAAGTCGTGTGAGAACGTTTGTTCATGATATGCTATGTGCTTTAAAGAGTTTGGTTGTTCTATGTTTATGGCATTACAACTTTAGTATTTTTGAGGAAAGTAAAAATTGAGTTTTGTCTGAGGACGAGCAAAAGTTAAGTGTGGGAGGAATTTGATGAGAATGTAAAATGCTATATTTTTCATCCCTTTATCCTACGCTCTTGTGATTAATGTACTCAGTATTCTTACATTTTGATTTATGTTGCAATTGGAAGAATATGGTGAAATTTAGAATAAACAAGCGAAAAAGACTAAAATGGAAGAAATACGTAGTTCGAGTACTGAAATACAAATACTCAAAAGTTATGTGAACTTTAAGATGAAGATTTGAGAGTGTTGGTATCAATTGGATGGGGAAAAAAGCCAAATGGATGAAATATAGTCAAAGTACTATCACATATCAACTTCTAGTCGAGAAAGTTATGCTTCAAATTTTCAATCTCAGTTTCAGACCAATTTTTGACATAGGAAACGTTCGAATTGGAAAACTTGTACTTCTGGACGATTTGTAGTCCTTTGAGTTATATTTCCAATACATGTTGAATCTCCTCAATCAGATAGGAGAGAAAGATATAATCAAAATACTAAAAGCTGTCTGATATAAGTAGATAAAGCTATGCGGTCGCGAATGGTGCTGCAGGGAATTCAAAGGATGAACAAAACTCTTTTATGCAACCGCATGCATTTGTACTATGCATTCTCATAGTAACTTTTGAAGCAAAAATCCTGGTTTTTAAATTTGACTCAAACACTTATGGAAACATATTTCAAAACGCTTTTTAAACCCTAAAACCATGCAGAACAGATAAGATGCCCATATTCCCCTTTTTTTCTTTTATACTCTTAGAATTCTTCATGAGTAGCTAAACTCTTGTACTTGATCGAAGGAAACTGAAGTCTCGAAACCAATCCAACTGTGAGATCTAAATTATTTTCATTGTTTAATTCATATTTTGAGTGTTGAATGCTCTTCTGCTCTTGTTTTCATAATTGTTGCATTTAATTGCTAGGAGGTCTACTTGTTTATTATTTATTGCAATCTATAGCTAAGTTAAATATCGAATCAGTAATTATTTGATCTCTTTAATTTATGAAGCATCTAGGGTTTAATGATTTGCTACGTTCGAAATTATTAGATCTTGAGAAGAACGTTTGACTAGATTAAATACAACCACTTGTGATTGTGTTATTTAGTTTCATCGAGTTCTCTAATTATTAAGACGGTTACTAGATTCAATTCATAGCGCTTGTCTTGGGTTGTTTAGTAATTATGGTTAATTGGATTGCTTGTTTTCTAATTAACTACAATTAAGGAGAAATATGAAAAATAAATCCAACGGTAAATATTCAAAGTGTGAATTAATATATATTTGCATCTATGATTAGTTGTGAAATTTCAATGGTGAATGTAGACTTAAACCAAAGTTTGTTCTTTTGATTACTTTTGTTATTTTAATTTGAGTTATTCATTAGTTTATTTATTTAAAGTTGTTGGTGTATAATCAAAACTCCCCCAGTCATCGTTTACATAGCATAAAATTAGATTAATCACTATTTGTGGGATCGGCTCTTGCTTCCACCATTATATTTGTTTTTAGAAGTTAACGTTTTATTTTTGGGTGCATGCGACAGCACACCACTTTACAAATTTTTTTTATTAGAATAGAACTGTAGTAATAGATCTTGGAAAAGAAAATCATGGCAAATCTAAATAATCTGGTGTCTCTTATTCCTTGTTTCAATGGGGGAAGATTATGACTATTGGGGTTACAATATGAAAGTGTTGCTGAAATCTATGAAGCTTTGGAATATTATTGATGAAGGTTTTGAAGATCCAGAGACTGAAGATGGAATAACTCAAGCACAAAGAAGGACTTTGAATGAAAAGCGAGAAAAAGACAGTAAAACCCTTTTCCATATTTACCAGGCAATTGAAAGACCGTTGTTTGAACGAATTGCAAAAGCTGAAACTTCAAAGCAGGCTTGCGAAGTTTTACAAATAACACACCTTGGAGAAGATGGAGTAAAAAAGGTACGCTTACAATCCTTGAGATTAAAGTTTGAGAAATTGGACATAAAAGAAGAAAGTATTTCTGATTATTTCACAAGGGTCACAACAATAATAAATCAAATGGCATTCAATGGCGAAAGTTTACAAGATAATAAAGTTGTCGAAAAAGTTCTTCGAAGTCTACCATCAAGGTTTGATTCATAGCTGCCACTAGGGATGGCAAAAAAGCTCGGTGGCTAGGGCTCGGCTCGGAAAAAGCCCGAGTCAGGCCCGGCTCGGGCTTGGAACCGAGCCTCATTTTGAGGAGTCGGCCCGAGCTGGGCCGGCCCATAAAAAAAAAAAAATTGCCCAACATTTATTTATTTTACACCATAAATTATTGGGGATAGATGGCTTAAATTGAGACAATTGATCACAATTTGCTTAACCAACTTATTCTTCTCATCATGAAACTAATAAACTAATTAT
>CAIGRO010014912.1:0-10534 GCA_903798355.1 Fraxinus baroniana
ATTAGATGAAATTGTTTTGCCCTAATGTTTATTACTCATTCAAATCTTCATTAAATCAGTGTTTACAATTTTGTATTACTTTCCATTAGTTCACAAGCAAGAAAAACTATTCAAAAACATTATCATTCTTTATTTGCCTTTTATCAAATAGGAGTTAGGAAAAATAGATTAAGACTAAAGTATAGTCCTTGTGGGAACGATAATTTGGACTTAAAGGTCCACTATATTACTTGTTACGATATCGTACACTTGTAATATAAAAACGCAACAAAACACATTACAAGTTCTGTAAAAGGGTGGCTTCTACTCGTGGACACAGTATGGCCTTGTATTCAAGATCAACTAATAAACATATAAGATTTTTAAAAAACTTTTGAAAAATTTAAAGCAAGCAGATACAATGCACCAAAATTAAGAACAAAGACAATAATACTTGGTGCAGATCAAATGAAATATGCAGACAGATAATCAGACCAATATTAGTAAACAAATTAACTAATACTAAATATCTCTAGAACAGATTTATATGTAAATTTAATCACTGAATTTCTAAAGGAATATACCCTATAAATATATATGATCTATCAATAATTACAAGAAATTACTATACAAAAAGTAATGAAACATTCTCACCAAATCTGTTTTAAAAAATAGTAAAAGCATAGCACTCAATCACTATTTGAAGCCAAACACGACCCTTCTTTAATTATCGGTAATGTTATCCAGTATACTGCCTCAGACCAACTCACCTTCCACAACAAGAAAATCATCAAAACGTTCAAGAGATAAAAAAAAGATTTTCAAATGATTTTTACCTCAAGAAAATTTTGCTTTTAACAGAAAACTTGCACCCTAAAAACCCGAAGGCTCCGATACCAGTTGTTGGGTATTTTAACCCCTAAAAGATAAGCTGATGAAAGTAAAATAAACAAGACGATGCAGAAAAAGTAAAGAACACAGTGAAGTTGTTTACCCAGTTCAGCTTGAAGCCTAATCTGGGGGGCTCAGGATCAACCAAAACACTAAGCACACAAAAACCTTCAACGAGAGAATACAGATAATGGGAGAATCAATCAAAACCAGATTTAGTCATCGATCTACAAAAGATCTCCTAATCAGAAAACCTAACTAATGAAATCACAAACCTCACGAATAACTACAGACTTCAAATTAGTTTCTATTTCAGACCTGATCTACTATAGCACCATGAATCCATATAATTCCACACTAATATTGGCTAGAACCTCTAAGCATTACCGATCAAAACCAAGAAGAAACTGAAGAACTTAGAGAGAGAAAAGAGTCGCACAAGAGAAAAGCAGAAACCCAAAAACAGAATGATCAAGAAACCGTCAAACTCTAGAGTCATAATAGTATGACTTAATCTCAACCATTGATAAGATCTAATGGTCCATAACCCTCATGAAGAAGCACAATCCAAGTTAAGGAGTAAGAGCCAATCCTGGGTTGCCATGTGGCCTTCCAACCAAATTGGTTTAAGAGAGTTGCTAATGTGGAAAACACGTTTTTTCTCTACAATATTGATAAACCATTTCTAATTTAAAATCAGAATAAGTTTCTTCTTATGAAGAATTGATTAAACTAAGAAGTTCTAGTTCAATATCTTCATCAATTTGAAGATTATTAATTTTCCCTTCATAGGACATTTATTAAAATAATGTCCTTTTTGTTTGCATTTCTAGCAAGTGACATTTGAAGATTTTGAAAATCTTTTCTTTGAAAACTTTCTTTTTGAAATGTTTTTCTATAGATAATTGAAAATTCTTTTGCTTTGAAAAATATTTTTTAGAAAGAAAATTTTTTATTTTGAAGAAGGAGGAGTAATTTTCTCAAAATCATATTGTTCACAAAATGATCATAGTTTCTTTCGGGTTTCGGGCCTTTCCGATTGCAATTTGGCTTTCATTTTAAGATCATTACAAAGATTTAAACCTTCTTTGTTAACAAAATTGATAATTTCTCCATATGTAAGACTAGCGTATGGAATATAATCTTGATACTTGTTTTTAAGAGAATCTCTAACTCTTTCTGCAAAAAGTTTAGAAAGTCCCGGTATAAATATTTCTTTCCAATAAGATTGATGACAATCTTATCGTAATAAAACACGAGTAACCTTAGATTATGTTGGGATCTTTCCTTTTCTTCGGTTAATCCATCAATATTCCATTCTACAACAGATTTCCCATCAACATATTTTGGAATTTTGCATTTTCTTCAAAAAGCAAATTAGGAGAAGCATTTTTTGGATAATATGGAGGAACCTTAGAATACCGATTTCTTAAACCTTGTAATTTATTAATATGAATAGGTTCATCATCAATAAATTGAGATTCAAGTTCATCAATAGTATTGATATTTTTTGAGTCAGGGGATAATTTAGATAATTTAGTAGCTAGTTCTTTAAGAACTTTAGACTCACTATCTAATTTTCCTAATTGAGGAATCATATTTGAAGGACGAGGCTTGAATAAAAGAATTGACATGTTAAAATTTTTTGAAGAAGTCTCAGAGTCAGAATTTATTTCAAATTTGTTGTAGAAAAATATTACTATAATTGTTCTGACCTTGAATATTTTTTATATCATTAGTAACAACTCCAGAATCATCTAGTTGTTCACTAGATATCGTTTCGAGAGGGGAAGCAAGAATTTTAGTGTTTCCTTGGGAAGCATTTATTTCTTGCATATGAGGATGAATAGATTGAAAAGTATCACCCTTATGTATTTTTTAAATCTTTTTTGAAGAATTTGTATTTTGAACAGTTTTTGATTTAGTGAATTTTTTTATTATAAACCTTCAAATAAGCCCACTCATAAAAATGTAAATTTTCAGGAAAGGAATCAAATTCTTCCCAGCAAAATTGAATTTCTTCTTGAGAAAAACTTTTTTTGAAATAATTTAAAAAAAAGATTTGACTTTAGGAGTTTTATCAATCATAAATTCATTTCTTCTATCAATATTGGAAGAAATGACATTACACTGTTGATCTAACCTCTCTGAATGAGGCGCCATATCTGAAAAAGTTGGAGAACTAGGTTGTTCTGGTTCAACTTCTTTATCAGTTTGATAATGAGTTT
This sequence comes from Fraxinus baroniana, assembly GCA_903798355.1. NCBI lineage: Eukaryota > Viridiplantae > Streptophyta > Magnoliopsida > Lamiales > Oleaceae > Fraxinus > Fraxinus baroniana. Next base: position 3,099 of record CAIGRO010014912.1, read on the forward strand.
TTGTAATATTATGATTAAAATCTACATCTTTTAATGAAGATGTAAGAAATCTTGAAGATTGAAATTTTTTTTTTATTGTATCTATCACTAGATCTAGAAGAATAAGATCTTTGAAAGCTATTTGAAGATGATGGTTTATCAAGTATAACTTTGAAATGTCCATCGAGAAATGAAATAATTTGATCAAGAATTTTACGAACATGGGTGGAATTGGGTTCTGAGCATTCTCAAAATCTCATTCTAATTCACGAGATTGAAGATTCCAATGTATTTTCTTAGGAATCATGATATTTGAATGTATAGGATTAGCTTCAACCAAAAGACTTTCATCTCTTGAAGAAGATCTAAGAACTCGAATATTGAGTTGAGTATTCAAAAGCTTTTAATATATATGATATATTAAAGTACAGGCTTTTGAACGATCATCAACATCAAAGTTCTTGGTTTGAATTTGAAGATCTAGAGTATTAAGAATAGCTCCATCTTGAAAACTGATTGAAAAATAAGGATAACAATTTGAAAATATAAGATCACTCTCGAAATTAAACTCAAGAATGGAAAGTAATGAATGTTCAAATCTTAAGAGTATTTTGTCTCTTAAAATTAGAAGAACAGGAATGTCTAGACCAAGTGTAAACAAATGTTGGACTACGATTTGAACAAGTCCAACATGAAGATATTTAAATTTCTTCTTGTGAGCTTGTATAACTTCTTTTGATAAAAGATTATAAAAACAGTTTGATTATTGATAGGAATAGTTTGCTCCAAAATTTTAGTAACATGATTTTGAGTAAAATCAAATTTTCCATATATAGAACTTTTATCTGCTTTTGGGATAGTTCAGTTTTGAAGTTTTTGCTCTATTTGAGCTATTTGAAGTAAAATTATTTGATGCAGATGATGAGGATGCCGATGTTGATGCATGATCATCTAATTTTTCATTATCATTTTGAAAAATATTTGATAAATTATTTTCTCTACTATTTGAACCACTATACTAAACTAATTTGACATAAAAGACATAGCTGAATAGGAATAAGAAAGCAGTAGTCTTACCATTGAAGACAAAATGCTATATGGTAGATTAATGCAATGCAAAGCCTACAACGGGACCACCTAAACGCCTACTCCGGCAACATGGCTAACCAATGCTTCAGTAGACATCCATGCAGCACACCAACACAACCTTTGACACTACGTAAACAATATATATATATATATATATATATATATATATATATATATATTTATTTTTTGTCTCTTTTAATGTTTCTGGACTTCCATTTCGAGCTTTGTATCCCTACTCTTTCACCTTTGCAGCTTACTAGTTTGCAGGTCTTCAACGAATGAACAATGCTTATTCAGTTAAAAAGTCACATTTTGTATTAAAATGACTCTTTGATGTTCTACAATCGAGCCTTATCCCTAACAAATTTGAGTTCGGTTCCTTCTTCAAGGTTTTGTGCTCTTTATTAGTAGATCTACTGACAGATTTAAAGTAATTAGACATACCAAGTTAATTTTCATTTGCCTCTCGACCTTATGACTTGTTATAGCCAAACTTTTGTCACAAGCGATCCAACTAGCTAAGTCTTCCTTCCGTATGTACACCTATGTCCACTAGTGACTTTCTTAGGTAAATTAATAATAGAGCATCTTAGAGATTTTTGTCTGATTTCTTTCTTGCAAATGATGATTATCTTTCCATTTCTTATTATCTTATTTTGTACCAATCAGTTGACAATTTATTCTATAATTATTGTATCTTTCATTTGTTGGGATCGTATAACTTTCAAGTTGGAGGCATCCATATCATAAAGTGGGAAAATTGTGATCAAATTGGATTTTATTTATTTTTGTACATGTGAATTCTAATTTGAATTTGATTACAGCTAATATTTTTAAATGTTTTAGGACCACAATTAATATTCTTGATTTGATGATTATTAATTTCATGATTCGATGTGCGGAAATCAGATCATCACATCATATATGGGTATACATTTGAATCTGCAATGGATGTTAGAAAAAGTATTGAATGTCTACTCTCAGTTGCTTAAGAATTTCAACATTTGCATTAAAAAACATAGAATCACTTGAAGAAAAAGTAAAATTTCATAGAACTGATTAAATTTCATGGAGGGATGTTCAAATTATTTGAGAAACTGAAGAGATATGAGTGTCATTTACTCTAAAACATCATATCCCTCAAATTTTGTGTAGAATCACTTGAACTCCATGCTGCGGACGAATCATGAAAAGCTGAACTGGAGAGTGAATATAAGTTGGTGATAGTGTGAACCGGTAGCGCTGCAGAATCATCGAAAGGGCAATTTTTGCTTCGATCATTGCGAAACTTAGTCCCACACAAGTTCGTGGTCCAAACCCAAATGGCAAGAAAGCTACCGGGTTATTCTTCGTGGCCTTGACAATGCCTTCTGAAAATCTCTCGGGTCGAAACAGATGAGCATCTTCTCCCCATATTTTAGGGTCATGGTGAAGTGCTAGAGGTGAAATGTACAGCTCTGTATTGGGTGGAAGAGTTAAGTTTCCTAGTTGAACTTCCTTAGAAACCTTTCTCTTAACTGCAGGCACTGGAGGGTAAAGCCTCAATGACTCCTCAATGATCATGTTTATCTGTATTAGAAATCGAATATGTTATGAAGCACTTGGTAAGACCAATACTGACACTGAGAGACGATTTTTAGAAAATTCGACCAGAGAAGAATGGGTTACAATTTTCAGTCTTGCAATGGCATCTTGATTAGGATTTGTCTGTCCAAATAGTCTAATCACCTCTTGCCTTGCGCTGTCTTGCCACTCTTCGTTTGTAGCTAGAAGAAGAATGGTCCATGCTAGCAACGCTGTTGTTGTTTCGTGTCCAGCAAAATAGAATGTCTTGCACTCATCAACTATAGCTTTTATTGACATCCTCTTGTATCGATCAGTCTCCTCGTTAGCTTGTAAGAGTTTTCCAAGAAAATCACTCTTGAAGCTTTTGTCTCTCTCATCCCTACCTTTCTCTCTTTGAGCTATTATTTTTACAATACAATCTTGTATCCCCTGCTCGAGTTTCTCCGATTCTATTTCATCACTACTTTTCACAAAGCGGCTGCAAAAGCGTGTGAATTCGTATGCCATGATGGGATCGAGAAAAAGTAATCCATACATGACATGTTTGGTATACAATATTAGACATACTAGACCACACAACATGCAAGATTTTGGTCATGTTTGGTACATTTTAAAATCAAATTTTAATCTAAGGCAAAGTAAAACAATCAATATTAACTACATCCTTTATGGATCCTACAACTTTTTAATAACAGATTTCAAAAATTTCTATCACAATCTACTAAAAATCTAATGTTAATCTCTACCAAACTTATATTCTTTTGCTTCCTTAATCTTGTCCAGCCCAGCCTACCAAAAATGCCTATAGCGTCTGATTTTGAAAATCAGGGGAATCTGTCTTCTACCCGGGCTTATTTTATTTTATTTTTTATTTTTTTATTCATGTTAAAAAATTTATCTGTTTCGAATGCTTTGATTCTGAGAGGATCAAGATGATTTGTATGAACGAAAGTAAGGAAATTCACCTGATGCCAGGGAACATGATTTTGTGAACATTTCGGGATACTAATACAGTCAACTTCGTCAGCATATCAAATATATTCTTCCCTTCCAAATAGCTGCTTCCAAATGCTGTTTTCGAAATGACTTCTGATGTCAGTACCCTGAACTCTTCGAATACTTCAATCTCATTTCCCTCGTGTTCCTTCCACTTCTCTAGCATCATCTCTACACTTGAGATCATTGCCGGAACCATATTCTGAATTATTAATCCCCTCGTCAGCAACAAACCAAGTCATGTTTCTAATTAATTTGAGATCGATTACTCCTTTGTCAAGTTCTATAAAATACAATTGATTAGTATCGAATATTGCATCTTACTTTGAGGCTTTCGGCATGGAAAACATGGTTGGCTACTTTTCGCATATTTGCCCACTTTTCACCTTTCGATGATGAAAGCCCATCTCCCAACAGCTTCTTTGCAAAGCCTTCAAGGTCTATTTTTGGGTAATTTCCATCTTTATTATTCAGTATTTCTTTGATAGCCTCTGGTTCAGTAACAACTAGTTGAGCTTGAGGACCAAACCAATTGAGGAAGTTCGCTCCTATACGTAAAGGTGGTGAAAAACCATGTTTACGTCGATAAAATAAAACAGTATAATAAACAAGATTTAAGCTTCTTTTCTTCATTAATACTAGTGCTATCAAACACATCATATACGTCGTCATCAAACAAATGAAATCCTACATCTTCAATGAACCGATGATATATAATCGAGAAAAATTACCGTATATGTTTACCCATGCGTGTACATGAGGTAGAATTCTGGGGAATATGTTGTGATCCATATTGCTCATTGGTTTCCCCATGGATTCTTTTCTCATGTTGAGTATCTCTGCAGTGTTTCCATATAGGAATTTGTACGACGGGCCTTTGATTCCTTGCAACTTCATCATATATTGGATTTGAATCGGATTCAACCATACTTTATTCAGTAATTTACTGAGTATAAACAGGATGTAAATGAGAAAAGAGCAGGCAACAGCGACTATTATGTTACTAAGGACAGCCATAAGTTCACAGCTGTAAGTAGCAGAAGAATGTATAACATTATAAGTTTCTGACGTGCTTAAGACTTAAGAGATCGGGAATTTTCTGTTTCGCATAGAAGACAAATATATTTGGTTATTACTTGTGGGGTTTAGTCGACCCTAAATTTATTGAGAATAGAGTTTAGTTTGTTGTGGCGTTGTCAAAAGATTTCATGTTATCATGTAGGTCTCTGCTGATGACAAGATAATATATGAATAACCAAAAGAAAATTGCAATTATTATACTAAAGTAACTAATCAATTTGGTGTATTGTATTATATGTTCTGTATTATTATGAGAGTGGTCCATGAAACTTAAATAAGAAGGGACAAAATTCATGATAATTAAGGCTAAATTGAAAGTGAGATTTCAATAAACAAATAAATGATATTACCTTATTATTTTCTATCTACAATGAATGCGTCGATTAATGTATTGTTAATACAGTAGCTTTCCACGATATTTCGGTTATTGTCAGAAACTTATCGTTTTTTATTCACGTTCAAATTGGTGCACAAGAAATTCTACTCCATGGATGTTCAAAATTTCCTTTAAATTTAGTCTTCTAGGACTAGGAGAAAAGTGAGTTTTTGCACGTAGTTTCTTACATGATTGTGTATATGAATGATTTGAGGGCTAGATCCTTCTTCAAGTTCACTCGTGGAAATATTACTATGATCACTTCTTCGAAATGATTTTTTCTTAGCACATAAAGGGATATCGTACGGCAGTAGCCTGCTTCGCTAGACTACCTTCCGCCTTCTCTCAGTCGTTTTGAGATGAAAGAAAATTTGATTACAATTTGTAGAAAGCTTGCAACACCAAATTGAAATGCATTGAATGTAAATTAATCATTGATTGCTTGAAAACTAGAAGTTACAATTGACGAAAGCATGAAATTGCAAAGGTTAGTGTAGGGAGCGAACACTAGAAAACTTGAAAGATGTTTGAAAGACTAATGCCCCCTATAATATCATTTGGAACAAATACACAAGGACAGAAGAAGATGTTTAAAATCTGTAAAATCATACTAAAATTTTCTAATTTCTAGCTATTTTACAATTTAAATAAATTACAACTCAAACTTGAACTAATATTTACAATGTGCGACCGAAGTTGAGCAAACTACGACTGTGCCGCGGCTTAAGTAAAGCTACGGTCTATGACATTCTCCCCCATTTGTTTTGGTAACGTCATCGAAGCCATCAATGAATAATATGCTTCAATTAATGGTTTGAAGCCTTCGAGGTCTTTTCCGAGTCCCCAAGTATTCTACTCGCTATTGCATCCGCTCCATTTAGAGATGGAAAATGGGCTGAGCGGCTCATCGGCTCGGCTCTTGAAAACATGAGCCACGAGTCGCTCACGACCTCTACGAGCTGAGCACGAGCTCGCGAGCGGCTCTAAGGCAAGACCCACGAGTCGAGCGTACGAGCTCGGCTCATGGGCTCATAAAAAACTAAACAAAAATAAAAATAAAAACGTGAAAACCTTTTTAAAAAAAAATGAAAAAGCTTGTGGGCTCGCGGCTCGGCTCCTGGGCTCGGCTCACGAGCTCGTGGGCCTAGCCGAGCTTGCCCACGAGCCGACTCGGCTCGTGAACTCGTGGGTTTATGGGCCGAGCCGACATCTCTAGCTCCATTTGATCAAGTACTCTTGAAGACATTTCTTAGAAGCTCAATGGTCAAGAATTTCTTCAACAACCTTGTTTCCGGATCTTTTCAATTCAAATACACGTCGCTTCAGATCTGTCTTATCTTGCTGACAAACAAGACAAGTTTTCACATAACTTGCAACGTCGTCCCGTATTCGAGGCCAGTAGTATGCACGTTGTAGTAGTGTAGAAGTGCCATCCTCTCCGGGATGCCCCACCCAAATCGTGTCGTGGCATTTTGTGATTAGTAACTTTCTTGAATTTCTGCCCTTAGGGTCATATAGACGGTCTTCTTTAGTCTTTACTAGACCCCCATCGAGCCAAAACTAACGAGTTTTGTCTTGTTTAATGAGGTCAATCAAATATTGAGTAGCCGGGTCCTTATCCAAAAGTGCCCGAATTTGGTTCCTTGTGTTTGTGGTAACTTTGCTCCATGAAAGAGCATCCATTAAGAAAATGGTAGCCAAGTCGGCTCGGTGACTAAGAGCGCTGACAACATGATTGCTAGAACCAGTACGATACTCTAGTATTTTTCCCGACTATTTTCGAAGCTCTTCAAGCTTCGGCTGAGACATACGATAAGGTGCCCTGGCGGGAGGCTTGACACATGGAATAAGTTCAATCTCATGATCAATTTCCTTCCTTGGTGACAATTTCTTAGGTAACTCCTCCGGCATGATGTCTTTAAATTCCTTAACAATCTTTCTAACAGGTTTGGAATAGGACCAATCTCCTTTTCGATCTCCTCTTATCGAAAAGTGCACAAAAATGAGGGTTAATTCATTTTGAAACCCTTACGAAACTGCATGATCGAGATACTCTTCTCGCCCATTTTCTCAACTTGTATGGGGATAATGCACGGTTTACTACCTGTCATCATTAACGAGTCGGAATATGTCAATATTACTGTCTTTGTATCCCGAAGAAATTCCAATCCCAAAATGAGCTTGAAATGACCTACTTTGATTGACATAGATATCACTATTTCCGCTATTGGTTGAGCAGCGAAGTTGATTGCTTTAACTTTTCCCTTAACTTTTTCTAGAGCAAGTTCGAGTTGCTCTACTTTAGTACTTGTGAGATAGTTGTGGGTAGCACCAGTATCTATCATAGCCC
>CAIGRO010014947.1:0-10136 GCA_903798355.1 Fraxinus baroniana
GCCATATTTGTGATTTATCATATAGTATTGAGATTACTGCTGAAGTGGAATCCAAAAAAAAAAATTAGTTTGTAAAATGTAAATGCCATATCTCTTGGGAGCTTCTACGATCAGCTGAGAGTCTCTCAAAATTTTAATGTATCCCTTATTGATCATAATATCAAAGTTAAGGTCATTAAAAACCTCTAAGGAAATTAGATTTCTTTGCAAATCAGGAACATATCTAGTCTTTTCCCTTTTAAGTTCAAAGTGATAGTACTTTGAATAGTCCCTACACTTTTTACTTTGACATGTCATGTGATTATCCATTAAAACCTTACAGCCANGGTCATCTAACACCCCTAAGGAAATCAGATTGCTTTGCAAATCAGGAACATATCTAGTCTTTTCCCTTTTAAGTTCAAAGTGATAGTACTTTGAATAGTCCCTACACTTTTTACTTTGACATGTCATGTGATTATCCATTAAAACCTTACAGCCAGTTACATTCTCAAAATCAGTAAACCATTCTTTATTAGGACACATATGGTATGTGCAGCTAGAGTCAAGAATCCACTCTTGATAAGGTGGACAGCTAAAATCCACATAAATTTCATCAATATTAGAATCATTATATGTCAAGCAGCCCCACCATCATCTTTAGACTTGTTTTTAGAGACAAAGCTTTTTAGGACACTCTTTAATAAAATGACATTCTTCTAGATAATAGAAACACTTTTTCCCTTTTGTCTTCATTTTATTTTTGTCCTGCCCTTTTTTATGTCCAAGTTTCTTATTAAAATTATCATTCTTGGGATTAAACTTGGACTTCATCATCAGATTAATGCCACTAACAGACTCTTTCACTTCAGATTTTAACTCTAACTCTTTAGACCTTAAAGCATTAATGATCACTTCAGCGATTAGAGTGTCCCTCCTATATTCAATTGCACTTTTAATATCAAATTGAATTCAACAAGACCACATCTAACTGCCCACTTGAGAATTTCTCGTCACAGTTGGTAAGGTCATGGGATAGTCTTTACTTGGTTTAGGCTTTGTTTCGAAGAGATTATTTTAAAACCATTTTCTTCATAATCATTTTCACGTTCATATTTTATGAAATACATAATTTTAATCTACTTTTTAACCTTATACTTTTCACCAAAAAAAAAAAAATCGATTTTGGTTTAACATTAACATAATGATTGACATAATACCACATAACATCATATTAATGAACCGTTTAAAATACAGTCGACTTTTCAATCCAATTATGTTTTGTCAACATTCATTCTTTCAAATTATGTATTTGGGAGAGAATTAAGGTGAATTGATCGGACTTGTGGATGTGTGCCACGTGCGGAATAAGCGCGGGGTTGACATTTAGGGTAAAGCAACTTTGACAGAAAAATGTTAACATATGTTTTGACGGAATGAACGTTGGTAAGATATGATTGAATTCAAAAGTTCATTGTATTTTAAACAATTCAATAATACGATACCACGTGAGATTATATGATTATGTCAATCATTGTACTAACGTAACAATATTCTTTTCTTTGGGTAAAGCCACTTTAAAGGAAAAATGTTAACAGATGTTACAACAAAATGAATATTAGCAAGATATGGTTACAACAAAATGAATATTAGCAAGATATGATTAAATTGGAAAGTGACTTTATTTTAGTTCAATAATAATTTGTCACGTGACTTTGCGTGAAACGATCATGTCAACCGTTATTTTAGTGGAGCATGATTCATTTTCTTTTTCGCATTGTCTCCTCCAGTCAAACCATCTTTTGCAAATTTTAATTCAGACCCTAAAATTCCCAATTTTCCCCGTTCCTGTTTTATGATTTGCTTGGCATTTCAAAATCCCAATTCTTTGATTCTTAATCATCGTCATTTTCAACAAAAACCCAGATTAAAAATAGATACTACCTTGATTATCTCATTAAAATTTGAATCGCCGTTGTTAAGAAGAAGAAATTCAATGGTGAAAAAGGGTAATGATTCAGCGACCATAATTCTGACATCAGGCGCCAGCTGTAGAATCAATGCATTGTTCTCCCCGCGGTCGTTGAGGAGCCTTTGGGTTCTTATCAACACGTTTTTTCTGATTCTATTGTTGCCATTCCGACGAAGGCGGCGGTGCATGACGGCGGAGATAAGCGGCAGCGATCGTGGTGGTGAGAAGGTGGAGAAATCGTCGAAATTGGTGAGAGTACCGGTGGCTATGGTGCAGTGGCAGAGGACGGTGGACAAGGAAGTGGCGGCAAGGCGGGCGCTGGCGATAAAGAGGGTTATGGAGGATAAGGAGAATGAGGAGAGTTTTAGGGATTTTTCATTGTTTGTTACGTCGAGAGGTGATACTATGTTTACTCAATCTTGGACTCCTGTTAATGTTAAAGTCAGGTAATTAATTCAATCATTTTAATGAGTTTCTTAGTAACCTAAGTCGATGTTCTTTAACTGACATGGATTTTAACCTTAACATGTCTCATAAGATGGTTGCTAGATAAACTATTCTTGGAATTTTTAGATGGTTTTAATTTCTCATATGAGCTTTTGGTCCATCCATCTTAACCCAAGTTCTTATATGTAGGTTATTGTTTTCATATTTAAAGTGATGTGGGATTTTACCGTTTTGGTCATATTAACATATTGCAAATGATTTTCTTCTTCTTTTAATTGATGTATTATGTTCTTGATCTTTTTATCCACTTCATATTCTTCAAAAATAGGTTTTAAGTTGTAAGGACAAATGCTAACAGTTAGGTGCAGTTTTATTATTTATTTTCTCCAAGGGGATAAAATAAAAACTTTAGTGCTCAAGGTTTATTGTTTAAATTTTTATCATATATTTGAAGTAAGAGTTGCTATATGGAAAAATCCAGGATAGCCACGTGATACAGTTGATATACTTCACGGAATGAAGAGATAATATGATTCTTTTATTCTTCTTGTTTTCATCTGAGTATTAACCTTATTGAATATTATTTGACAACTCAATTAGGTGCATAATAACAATGTAGGATGTCTTACCGAATACTGCATGTTGTATGGAATTCCTGCATCAGGGAAATAGAATCTAATAGGAATATTTTTGTATAGTACCTCGTCATTGGACTGCATCCCAAGGTTTGACAAAAAATGAAGTTCCTCTTTGTGAGGTTGACTGTTTTTGTTGTTTTGCTTGAAGCGAGTTTATGGAACAGGATATTGGTGAAGATAAAATATTATACATTAGATTCATGAAAATGTATATGGTTCTATTGTATTAGCTGGGCTTTAAATTACTATGTAGAACAGTTTTAAAGTCGACTATCATAAATGAAACAAAAGATATGATTAGCTCTACCTGTTATGAGCATTTTTCAGACAATGCGTAATGCTGCTTTTGCTTTTTCTTGCTTCCAATCCTTTTATGGACAAACTACTTTTGACATGTTTGGTAGAGAAGATTAGATAGCACTAGACGGTATTTAAAAAAAAAAAAACTAAAATCTTGTTCATTATATTGTACAATTCAGTCGAGTCGAGTACTACACGCTATGGTACTATGAGTGGAATATAATCATGGACTCAACGATATAAAATTCCGCTTAAGATGAATTAAATTTTCATTTTCCTAATTTTCTTCGTGTTCTGATTGCAACAAGAAACTAAGTCTTGTTCACACTTAACGGCAGCCTGAGTCTTAGTTTCTTCATAGCTTAGTATAATTATTTAATATAAATAAATTATTTGGTACTTACTAGATAACATGAGTTCATGCTGGGATTTTATTTCTGGTTTCTTTTGGCAAAGATCACTATAATGAAGTGAAACTGTACTAAGTGCGCTGTATATCTAGTATTATACAATTCAGTGCTCGAGTTCTCTAATCTAAAACTTTTTTATCTGAATCGTTAATACATTAAAGTCATAGTAATGCACGTTGAAGTGTTTTACCTATATTTTATTTACATTTTTAAGTTGAATAGGCTTGTTGTGTTTCTATTGATATTTCTTTACTACCCAAACTTGCTGTGAATTTAATTGGTGGATCATAAAACTAATATTATTTTTTCTTGTATATAGGGGATTAGTGGTTCTGTTGCATGGCCTGAATGAACACAGGTGTGTATTTCTGTTCACATCTTATTGTCAGATCTGATGTAATTTTCAGTTCATTTTGTTTTGTTCTTTTCCTCTTTTGCTGCTAGGCTCATGCGCCTTTCTATAACAGTGGTAGATATAGCCATTTTGCCAAGCAACTAAACATGAATGGCTTCAAGGTTTATGGAATGGACTGGATTGGTAAGTAAAAATCCATTTTGCATCAGAAATTATTTAATTCTTATAGAAAATATCATTTGCTTACTTTTGCTCATTGATTACAGAATTTTATGTACCTGATTCTGTTTTGTTGTTCTCTATTTTTTTAGTCTAATTGATAAGAAATAAGAAGCAATAATTCAGAGAGCTTGAAAAGGTTTATTGTTTATTTATTTATTTTTATCTAAATATTGTTCGGGAGGCGTATATGGAGAAAATCTAATGTCGATTGCCCACTTATTCTTATGGACTTTAGAGCCTATATGATTCGTACCAGAAATCTAGGTTGAACCTGTATTATTGTTGGTTATGTTCTCTTTGGTGTGTTCATATCTCAGGGAGTAGAGAAAATGCTATTTGATTATTCAGTTCATCTGAATTCTTAGTGGCCAAATTCCCTTTCTCTATTCCTATTCGAATAAATGTTTTATATGTAAATCAATACGCTAATTTCATTCATTATGGCAATTATAGTGTCTTCATTATTTAAATGTAGTAATTATGCCAATCTTTTGACTAGGTACATGAAATTCTATTATAATAAACCTATAGCTGTTTTGTGCTCAAAATCAATTGGAGCCAGGTGAACTGAAGAGGTCTTTAACTTGACCATGCGGTCTAGTAAGGTTTTCAGTTTTAACTAACCGTGCTGATATTATTTATTTTTTTAAGTCAATATAGTGCCTGCTTGGCTAAACTGTTAAGGACAGTGGTCCCAAAGAATGAACGATTAAAAAGTAGTTAAAAATTGTGGATTCTATCGAAAATGTGGTTAAAAGTGATGGTGGATGAGCTTATAAGCTCGAAAAATCTTTGCCAAATATGCTAATAAAATTTTCAATAGTAGGTAAGTTAATTATAGTGCACTCTTGTGCACCTAACATACTGTGCTGGACTGGTTCGGTTTTTCACCTAACATAACATGCAAAAGTGATGTTTGGTTCCCTGTATCCCTATTGCACCTTGCTCTGGCAGATGCTTTAGAAAGACGGAGTAGCTAATTTTCCATGAAACTACTGACTGTTTATGCTTGGATGGTTACTGTGTTCTTCAACTGTCTATATTTTTAATCCCTGTAAATGAACTTTCAATGCCAAAATTAATTGTAAGAAACTCATAACTTGAAACTTATGTCTCTGTCGTAAAACCTTGCAGTCATCAAATCATAGACAATGGCTTCTTCCACCAGCTGCCTTTTTTATTTTTTTGTATTCTTTTTGTCCCTTTACTACTTCAATCTCAACAAGTCACTTCATGCGTCAATTTTTTTATTTTTTTTCATGACTATATCCTCTGTGCAATATTCATTCCCTTCCATTAGATGCTTCCTTCCAATTGAACATACGAAAAACTGAGAGATCATGAAACTGTAGCATTATATTTATAACAAAATTACAAAAATGCAGCCTTTCTAAAAGCATGAATTACCCGAGGTTTTCTCGTACATGGAAAATCAAATTCACTTGAGTAAGGTTCTTACTTATCTTAGAAATTGGTTGGAGTAGTGAAGTCAACTTCCCTGTTGCATAGGATTGCTCTTCATTAAAATAGTATCTTTCACATGAGCCATTCCTTTCATTTAATAGAACACTCTACCATAACAGAACTTCAACAAATAAACTGAGGAAGTTTGTAACAACTACATTGGGTATTAATCACCCTCAAAACCGGTTGGTAGAGGAGGGTGCCTAGTTGGTTATAAACTCATAAACCAAGCTTTAACCTAGTGACATGGCATTGAATTAGGGTCATTACGTTCCTCAGAATTGATGTCCATGACGACCCATATTCCTTCCTAGCTAGGTGACTTCATGGAATTTGTCTTCTACTACAGAAAGTAGTCCTCCTCCGTCCACAACGAGGGTCATCCTCATCAGGGTACCTACTCTTATGTACAAATTGTTCCCAGTAAGAAGAAGGATAAAGTAAAACATTGAAATAAATGGATGCTGATGCAGACACAATACTAAACGGACACAGGGACATGTGGTTTTTTAAGAAAGACACGAGACATCATAGAATTAATATTGAAATTACTTTTTTCATTTATTTTATTGATTTTCATTTTTTCATTTTTATATTGTAAAGCAAATATAATGTTGTATACTTGTTGCATCAAAGTGCATATAGCAAATATAAAACTGACTTAACATTAAGTTGTCTCTCGTTGTATGAAGGTCAACAAAATATAATTTAAATAAATTGTCATCATCTTTAGTTTCCTCTCCAACATCTTCATCTCCATCAGGAGTAAATACTATCTTGTGATTAGAGATTTTTTTACTCTTCACTTATGCTCCGTTGCCACTTCCAAGACTATATAATGATTGAGTTCACTAGTTCCTCGTATAAAATTATTGGGACTCTAGAGATATAGAAATATGGAGAACAAAATTGTTTCAAGAACGTATTTACATTCAATGCTCCCAGGGGCTTTCACTTCGACATGTCTTCACTCGTGAGCGCTTAGAGACCCTCTTCCCTCTCCTTTTCTACCTAACCTAGAGCCATCTCCTCTTCCGTCACGCAATTTTGTTTTCTTCGACTCTCCATTGTATGGCAATGCAGGGAAAGTATCTTTTTCAGATTACATTCTCTTTTGTTGTCTTCAACCTTGTTGTCCAGTTCTTTGGGGGTGGGGGTGACATTCGGGGTTTCTAATACGTTGTCTGATAAGTGTTGGACACCCACGTCGCTCCTTCCTAGAAATAAACATTATCTTAGGAAAAATAAAACCTAAGACAAATTCTACTTAAAGTTAGAAACAAACTTGTTATTTACATCATGCATCAATTGGATGATTATACCTAGAGAGATCCTTCTGTAACTTATTTATATTCTAGAGATCATAGTGTTCAAATATGCATCAACATTTGGTTGCTGCAGGGACTAAATATATTTGTGGATGCCAATGGAGCGAAAATGTAACATGTGAAGCACCCCTTCATAAGTAAGCTTGTTGTTTAAGTTATTACATTTACCTTATGTATACACAAGCAGGAGAGGGAGAAGGCATGCTATTAAAAATCTAAGCCTGTACATGTTAATAGGTGTGGTATTGTAGATCTTTTGTCCAAATAAACTTGTGATATTCGTTTAAACAACTCAAGTCTCAGAGAGAATATTGAACTCTGTGGAGCCTAATTATAGATAGGTTGAGAGCAGCGTGACCATCGTATACTTCTTGATTTTTAGTGAGAATTTGCAATGTGAGTGGACGTATATTGAGGGTGGAACACTATTAATCTGTGCATTCCTCCTCTTTTTTTTCCTCCTGTTCTGAATCCTGCTTGCTTATTGTTTCTCACGGAATTAGGGAAGGTTTAATCCATAACATTGAGGACTGACCTTCACCCACAATTCGTACTAAAGAATATGTATCTGTAGGGCCACAGTTTCATTGCAATAACTCGTAGTATCCCACCAGCATCCTTTCAAATGGCTTAAATATACAGATCCAGAGTTGTTATTTGGTCAACTGAGACATTCAGTTGTTTCGTTCAAAATGTACTTCTGATCTACTTGATATTTTACCTTATGACAGGGCACGGTGGAAGTGATGGACAGCACGCATATGTTCATTCTCTCGACGATGTTGTTGCTGATATGGTATGGTCTCAAGTTTATTAGAGGATGTACAGAAAAAAGAATGATTACATAATTCCCCTGTTTGGGCTCCATTTTAATGTGTTTTTGGGGAAAATGTATTTTGGAATAGTGATTTTTTTTTTTTGAAGAATGTATGGTTAAAAAAGAAAGAAAAGTTTTGGGTTTAACTGTAATATTATTTAATTGGAGAATGAGTGGTTAAAAAGAGGAGAGAAGAAAATGCATTAAATTAAAATGGAGCCCAAGCAGGGGCATTGTCTGACTTAACTTATACTGTGCACAGAAAATATTTCTCCGCAAGGTTTTAGTTGAAAATCCAGCAATTCCATGTTTTTGCTTTGGACACTCGACTGGTGGAGCTATAGTCTTGAAGGTAATTTATAACTTAGATGGTTCTTATTCTAATACTATTTTGTGTCTCTTAATCTGCTCTGCTATATATATCTCCTGACTATACGACTACGTTTATCATGGATGCAAAGGCAGTACTTGATCCAAAGGTGAGAGAACTCATAGCAGGCATTGTAGTGACTTCACCTGCTGTAGGGGTTCAACCTTCACATCCGATCTTCACTGTAAGGACCTCTTTAATACTAGTCACTACTTTTAGCAGGTTAAATACACCATTGACCATTGCTTACTAACTTTTAGCGTAATTTCATGTTGATCACTAAATTCCATTTTGTTTCAAGTTCAGTGTAACTCAAATTGACCAACAGAAAAGGAGACAGCACCATAGCAGACTAGTTATTTGCCAACTAGAATGTCACGTCAGTTTTTCTGTTGTCAAACTAACGGACATGGAGAGAAATGTTCTATTTTTTAACGAATTTCTAATTCAATGCTCCATTTATAACGAAGTTTACATTCAATGACCAAGAAACGATATCATTGAACGAGATCTGAATTGATTAACTGTAGGTGCTTGCCCCGGTTTTTTCCTTCTTATTGCCAAGATTTCAATTCAGTGCAGCAGACAAGAAGGGTATTCCAGTTTGTAGGGACCCGGAGGCACTAATTGCCAAGTATTCAGACCCATTAGTATACACAGGATCCATCAGAATGAGAACGGGATATGAAATTCTTCGAATCAGTGCCTACTTGCAGCAGAACTCGAGTAGGTTAACAGTACCATTTTTTGTGCTTCATGGCACTGCTGATTCCATAACTGACCCTGAAGCCTCTCGAAAGCTTTACGAAGAGGCCTCTTCGACTGATAAAATGATCAAGCTCTATGAAGGGTTCTTGCACGACCTATTATTTGAACCCGAAAAAGAAGAAATCACTAAGACCATTATCACATGGTTGAATGATAGATTATGAGGTCATGCAACGGAAGCAGGGAGTGCAGAAAGTACAATATTGAGGTACTTAAGACAGAATGGATGAATATGGTGTATCACAATAAAGTGGTAGACAGAACAGCCATGAAACGATTTATTTTAGATTAATAGACCAAATGTTGTGTACTCGATGGACGAGCATTTTATGGACTTTACCGTAAAGTGGTCATGGAACATCTGTATTTATAAATAAGATTTTTCACAATGAAGGGAACAAACTTTACTGTGTTGAATCAGTATTTTTTATTTATTTATTCCCGTTCATTCACCTTCTAATTTTACGAAGTGAATATGTAGAAATTATTATTATTTTTTTAAAAAGTTTAATTTGGATTTTAAAGGACTGAGGGACATCCTACCCATCAGCATTGGCCTTTTATGCGATCAGGCCAAGCGGATTAGTCTTTTCAGATTAGTTCAAAGAAACGATTGGGGTTCGTCCTTTAATAGGATCAGGTCAAGCGGATTAGTTACATGTGTGAGTCGATTTGAATCGGTACGTCCATTGTTACACCCCTAAGTTTGACCTTTGCCACGTCAATAAGATCTGTTGCTATTTCATTTTATTGAAAAATTATTGATTCACATGAAATACCTAATACTACTTGGTTAGACGGGACATTCCTTCGAGTAGAGGTGTCAAGACGGACGGATAGATTAGACCCGAAAAATCGGTTTGGATCGACCTGTGACCGCGGACCGACCCGTGACCCGAGTGGGCGGTTCACGGGTCAAGGAGGTGTGATCTGCAGGTTTCGTGGGTTGCACCTGCACGACCCGTGGTTAACCGCGGCCCGTAAAAAAATATTATAGTTAAGTATGTGTCAACCTAGTTAGGATGTACTTAAACTATAAATTAAGTAAAAGTAGGTACCAACCTAG
>CAIGRO010014949.1:0-11893 GCA_903798355.1 Fraxinus baroniana
AAAATGAAATATAACACAAATTATATAGTATTTTATCCAAAGAACAGTAAAATATCATCATTTAGGACCTAGAATAAGTGTAGAAACTACACTTATTAGACTCCTTGAATTATATCAATCTTAAATGAAGTCAATACAGTTTATTATCACGATTGTACTAATAAATAAGACATTTGATTTCATAGGATCCCAAAATTGAAAACCTGTAACTATTACCTCTTGAGCGTTTGTTGATTACAAATCAGGTTTTTATTGAAGCCTGCAATTTCTTTATTAAGAAATTTTCACACTTGTTATCTGGCAAGTAACTGCTTTCTGATGATTTCATTGTGCTGTTTTTTTTTCCATGTTACTGCCTCTTATAATCTGATCTTTCTATTGTTACAAATTGCAGGTCAACCACATAGAAAGTGAATTTTCTTCTTATAAAGTTCGTGCTCATGCACTTCTTCAGAAAAAGGATGCAGAGCTAGCTGCTGCTAAGGACAATGAGCAACTCAAGGCTCATGAGGAAGCTCTTAAGGTGGACATTAATCAGTGTTCTATTACCTGATAGGACAAATTCTTCAAGTAACATTAGTATAACAGATTTGTTTCCTCATAAAATCTTAACTTCTTTTGTTCTTTAGGAGGCTGAGAAGGAAATATTATTAGTGTCTGCAGAAAGGGATAAGGCTCTCCAAGATCTGAAGGATGTTTTAACTAATCATGAGAAGGAAATTGCATCAAGGTGATATATTTCAAAGTACACATGTTAATATTCAAACAATCATGTACATTTTTGTTATTATAGATGTAATAGATCCTTTGAGTGATTTGCTGTTCATGCACTAGTTTATACTTGTTTCTATAAGGGTTGCATCGCCATGGTGCTTCATGAATATATAACACTTAAAAAAAGAAAATATTATTAATCATCTCCATCTTTTAAAATGTGGATGTGGTATTGGATCAAACAATGTGGGGAAAAAGGATTTATGTAGCTAACCCCAACTTTATTGGAAATGAGTCTTAGCTTTCTATTGTTGTATCCATCTTCTGAAAAAAGAAAAAAAGAAACAGCTCTTTCTAACATTTTGTTGAAGACATAATCTAAATAAAAAATTTGTGCCCTCTTAAAAGGCTCAAGCTATTTAACAAGGTGGTCCAATAGAGTATCAAAATGGACAAGTTTCTCAAGTATCTTCGCCATCCATGTATGACATTTTTGCACATCATGCCTTCAACGAGAAAATGAAACTGGCTAGCACGAGAGAAGACCTAGTTATAGACATAATTTAGATATAAATAAATGTCACTTAAGTTTTTAATAGGTGGTTCAGCACAGTGGTCTGTTTTCACTTTTCTGAAATCTTCTTATAAATTGCTTAGAAATACTCGAAGGTTTCTTGACTATAGAGAAACTTCTCAAATTTCATGTTTTGTTCTTCAGAGAAGCAGATATTAGCAATGCAGAGCAACAGATTAGGAGTTTGGAAATGAAGTTGAGCTCTGCTCTTTCTGCTCACCAATCTGCAAAAGAAATGTGGGAGACAAATCTTCAAAATGTGGAAGAAACATGGCGATGTACTAAACCCTTTTTTGTTTGTTATTCTTATATAGTTTGGTGAATGTATAAGTTTTGGGGAACTTACTGTTGAATTACCGTTGTTTTACGTTACCATCGCACTTCAATTTGAACATTAATTTTGCAGTGAGATGTGAAGCCCTAAAGGAGCAAAATGAGGTGTCTACTAGTCAAGATTTGCAAAACGAAGTAGACAAGCTCGATCTACATTGTAAAAAATTAAAGGTCTGAGCAACAAGTTGTGTGCATACTACATTGAGTACATTGGTTTTTTTTCTTAGTATTGGATTTTTGTATCTTGTAGGAAGAGCAAGTTTCATTTCGTGATCTTGCTGATAAAATGATCGAGGAGAAGGACAGAGAAATTAGTAGACTTTTAGATGACAATAAGAATCTACGCCAGTTGCTGGACTCGAGGCCACTCGTATGTCTCTTTTACCCTACATAAATACGTTTGTCTCCATCTACATGGCAGATTGTTGATCCATCTAGTCTGCCTTCGTGCATTTATGTTGTTCAGTCTCTTCAATTGATACTCCTGTCTTTCACCCTTGCTTAAGTTTTTCATTAGTTTGATACCCTATCATTATAATTTCAGGTTGATTACAGCAATAATCACTCAGGTACCAGAATTTTTCTTCTTTCTGCCTTTAAGAAGATGCTCTAGCCAGAAATGTTGCCAGTATAGTGCTTAAAGATACTGTGAAATTGACCTTAGTCTTAACTTTTCCTTCTGGAAATGATGAATGTAGACAATCAGAAACTGGAAGCCTCAAATTCAAGTGCGTTCGCTGCCGAACAACAAATTTTGGTAAAAATCTCAATGTTTCTTGTACTTAGATATTTGAAGTTGTTACAAGACGCGAAATTGTATTGCTCTTTTGTAATGTATTTCTAAATATATGCATGTCGGAGGAACTGTTCTTTAGCCTGGTGGTTTTTGAAATCACATAATGCAAATAATCTTGGAAGGAGGTAATACGAATATATTCTTTTGTACTATGTGTCATTGATGAGGGATTAGTGTAGACATGCTAAAATACTCGTCTTTAGACAGTCTGATAAATACAACTTCAAAGGAAAATTGTGGTCTTTTGCTTTAGTTTAACTAGAACGAGTCTGCTACAGATATGTACAAGATAGATGTGATTATATTGGTAAGTATGGTGTATTTCATTGCATATATTTCTTTGATCAATTTTGAAGGTTTGCATTGCCACATTCTTAACTGATTTATTATGGAAAAAGATCATCAATCACCAATTTTATTTTTATAGCTTTTATCTCATAAAGGAAAAAGAAACTAAAGGAAAGTCATTTTAATTTGTCTCTTTAAGTTCTACGTAACAAGGGCACAATAACAAAAACAGAACAGAGTTCCTGGAGTGAGAGGACCTTTGAGTGTATGCTGATAAACAACATCATTGAAATAAAACATCCTTTCTGCCCTACTTCTTTCTCCCTGAAGATTTATGACCTTTTCCACTGTAATTTAAAACAGAAAAATCTTTCTTTAAGCTCTAAATTAAACTTTTAACTTGAATAGCAATATCAGATTTAGTTCTGTTCCATTCAGATTTTGGCAAGACAACAAGCTCAGAGAGAGGAGGAGCTTGCTCAGTCACAGCGACATATTCTTGCACTTCAGGTAAGTTTTTTCTTCGGAACTGTGCATTGTAGTTAGTGTTATTCTTTTTTCTGATGTCTTTTGATGCAGGAGGAAATTGAGGAACTTGAACATGAAAATCGCCTCCACAGCCAACAGGTACTTCATAGTGCTCATTGTTATACAATTCAAATCGGTCTTCACCTAATGTGCTTAATTTTTGGTGTCCTCAGTTTATTTGAACAAAGTAAACAGAGTTCTGCCATACACCATACATGATACATGTGGTTATAGAGGTGCAAGGAAAACATTGATTAAATTCTGGCTATAAGAAACATTTTATAGTATGTGGGTCTGAAAAGAAGATAATAGGATCTGACTTGTCAAAAATATTTGAAGTGATCCAGTGATGAAAGTTCTCTCTTTCCATATGCACCATCATAAACACATTGAAGCTTCTTGTGTTGCCCCCCTGGCCTTTTCTGGTTCCGTCTTGATGGTCTAGTTTTTAGCAGTTGCATTACTATAGGCAAGCACAACCTATGCGATTAATCCTACAAGAGAAAACATGATGTCCACATCCTAGTCACTAAGCAATGAAGTATTTTAAGGAGTAGTATTCTTACTTATTTTTACTTTCAAGACACCAGTTAGCAATTGTTTTATCCTCCAAAGATATTTTGCAACCTGCAAGTGAAATAATAGAAAGTGCATCTTAAAGGCTCTTAGAATGCTGAACTGTTTTTTGGTGGAAGCGGATTATTTGCCTACTGTCTTCACCTGAGTAACACTTAGATTAGAGGGTTGACATACCAATGAAATTTTATCTGGTCCAGACTTTGAATCTGTCAAATTGGTTAAAGTCACACACAAAGAGAGTTTATCTAACAAGGCATCATTATATGTTTATCTTCATGCTATCTCTTGGGATAGCCAAGCGGAGAATGCAAAAAGTAATCGGATGCTTCTTATATTCTGTGCAACTGAGCCATGGGCCATCCTGTACTTCAACCAGAGGCTTCCCCCATTACGTAAATCATAGCACCTAAATCCAACCAACTGGGAGAGTATCGATAGATTCCTTATCGGGAGTGAGTTTCATCCTCCCCAAATGTCTTGACCCTCTGGGCCATGTTGTCTTTTACCCCAAAGTATTGAACACCGAGGAGACAGTGTAGAGGTGCCAGTTCTTAGGTGAGGGTCCAACTCCAGTTCATGCTACAAAACAATGAGATCAGCTCAAAATAGTTTATAGTGAGCCCATAAAGGGAAGGGAATCTTCGTATATGAAAACCTAAACTTTTGCTTAAAATCAAGAATCGTAGATGTCTGTCAAAGAGCGAGACTTGGTGAATATCAACCATCTCTAAAGGTTGGAGGTTGTGTGCATTTCTATTAGTTTGTACGAGTCTTTATTGGAACTGCAAGTTTAGGTATATGTCCTTTTAAAAGAATATATGACCTGTTATGACCTCTTAACCTATTATGGAAACTTCAGATCCAAATAACAGTTGAAAATGGAACAACACTGAATCCTGCTGATTTAAATGGAATCCTTGCCTGCCTTTCCTACACCCTTGATCATGAAGTAAACCCTTGATTATGAAGTGTGGACTATTTGTTGACTCCCAAGAATTGCATAAAAGTAAAATACTCCAAATTAGGCAATTTATGATGGTTTTTTTGTGGCCCGCAATTTCCTTAGATGGATTTCCTGATTAAATGGGGAAGTTCTTGGTCTATTCAAGACAGTGTCGCTGGTTTGTCTTTCGGGCACAAATTCTCCCAAAATGCAAAACATGTAATTAGTTTTATTTCAAAGATGGATCATATTGAGAATACTAATACTTCTGATCAAATCAATGCTGTCAAAACTAGACTGGACCGGCCATTTCAACTGGGAAAACCGGGAACCATCCATTAAACAAGTTTAGTTTTGACTTAAAACTTTACTATCAAAAAACCGTGAAAGTCTGGCCTACCAACCAGTTTAACCATGAAACCTCTAAACGAGGACCAGTTTTACCGGATTTAGTGGCTTGCATTTTCTTGGGAAAAAGAGAAACTTTAAACATTTAGGGCCCACTGACATGGATTCAAGGCCCATAAAGGAATAGTTTTTTACACTATTGCCCAACTCTCTATATAGTTTACTTTCTCAATGTTCTCCACCCGGTTTTTTCGTCGTGGGATAAAAAAAATTAGCAGACTACCACCTATTTTTCAATTTTTTTTATACAAGCCTAAATAATATCATGCTGTTGCATATATATTACACATTTATCATAGCATTTCATGCTATTTTTATTCGAAGAAATGATAAAGAATTTAAAGCTCAAAGTAAATTTTTGTTAACTTAATTTTTTTTTTTTTAATTCCAGTTCACTCTATATTTCTCATTTAATTTAATTTTAAGAACACAACAAAATGCTATTTAAGTATTTAAGCGATTCATGATGTGTTAAAATTTTATATTATTATCTCGTTTTATATTCATATTAGAAGTGGTTGTCATGAAAATAAATGTATTCGAGTTTAATAAGTGCTTCCGTCTACATAATCTAATTCATTTTAAAAACTTACTTATTTTTGTTGATTTATAGTGGTATATTCATTTTTTTATTATAACCAGTTCAACCTGGTTCTAGCCAAGTTTAATAACTGCTTCCATCTACATATACCAATTAATTTGAAAAGTAACTTATTTTTGTCGATTTGTTGTGGTATTTTTTTATTTTATTTTTAATTTATAACCTGTTCAACCTAGTTCGACCTTTTGACCCTTTGCTCTTTTCTGGGTCAATATCTGGTCCAAATTTGAGAACATAGGATCAAATAAATGAAGAGGATTCAATACTTTGCTTTGCTTTTTCTTTGTTGTAATTGGTAACTTAGGTTAGGGGATTATTTTGGGGGTAGGGATGGGGGAAGTTAATGTCAGGAATGTGAGTTGGTAATTTCCGTTGAGCCACATTATAACCACAATTCGAACTCTGATGATCATGTCTGCAGGAAGCCATGCTGAAGGAAGAACTTCGGAACATGGAAAGGATGCAGAAGAGGGAAGGAGTGGATTTGACATATCTTAAAAATGTAATTTTAAAGCTTCTGGAGACAGGTACCTTCGTAATGTATTGGCTGTACAAATGCAGTCAAATTACCTTATTATAATAACTTTTAGAGATTAAAATAGCTTAATTAATTGGTTTAAAAGTTGTGGGTCCATAAAATGTGTGGTTATAATTAATTGTTGACTCTAACTTAGATTTTAATTCAATTTTTAAGCGGAACCAAACAGTGGCCTAATGTCTTTTTGAGTAGTGTCTTTCGACAATGGAAGGTCATTTCACTAACCTGCACAGTTCATTCTGCACTTTTTTTTCCCCTAAGGTACAGGTCTTGTTAGAAATGTATCTAAATACTTTTTAAACTTACTAAAAGTGAATGATGTCAAGTATCATGATTTTAGAGCAAGTGTTGCTAAATTGGGCTAATTAGTAAATACAATACGCACATGAACATGCACATGCACACACTGATAGCATGAATAAACTTAAAATAACTAAATTTATATAACTTGATTTGTTCTTCTATAATTTAATAGCATTAATACATTTTGGTTAATAGTTATTTATTATTTGCTGTGGAAACCTTATTTTAAACAAAAAAGTCGGTTGCTCTGTATTATATTAGTCAATAGAGAATAGAGATTATCGGTGGTATGTAATAATCCTTCTCTCTCTCTCTCTCTCTCTCTCTCCATTTAAGCAAAGTTAAGTTTCTACCGAGCAAGTTATATTCTTCTGATGGCGGTTGTGAATTATAGGTGAAGTGGAGAGACTGCTACCTGTTGTTGCGATGCTCCTTCAATTCAGCCCCGAAGAGGTGAATTTCTCTCTTAAGTTTCCCTGTTGATGTTGTAATATGTTGCAGTAGATGAGTACTACGATTCTTAACTATCGATGCATTCCAAATATATTTCCCTCTTTGAGAAATTCTCCCTGCATAACTGTTGTCTTCTGAACTTGAATCACTTGAAAGCTCGTGAGAAATATCTCGTCTCCTAATCTCCTTTTACTTTCTTTGCCTCTTTTTTCTAGCTTCCCCTTATGATAAAAACTTTCTCCAGTCTTTCCATCTACACCCTCATTTGCAAGTCGTTACATATTGGCCAACTACAGGCAATCTTCTTGTGGAACTGTCTCCTCCCACAACTTTCTTTATGGACTGATTCTTAGATAAACCCTCTTGCTGAATAATCCATCATGTTAGCTTTCTGGTTTATGCCAACTTTAATACTTATTCATGAACCTCATTGCTATCACGTCATGCCTTGTGGGCTTGGATATATGTGGAGTTGACTAGAGAATCTCCTCTAAATAATTCCTTATCATCATTTTTTTATCGGTGCAGTTAACTTATTATCTTACATCACCTAGTAGATATCTGTTTGTGGTGTGATTTTATGAGTTGGTACTTTCTATCTTGAGTTTCTGCTTTTGTGCCAATTTCATTGATAGTTTGATGTATACGATGAACTCTCAGCTGAAGATAAATGATTCCATGTTTAAAACTCCGACTCAAAACTTGGATTTTATCTCCGTTTCTCTTCTGTTTTCGTCTTTCTTTTGGATTTTGGACATAAACAACTCTAATTGAGTTTGTATATTAACCTGCTCCCATTGAGCCAAAAAATCTGAAAGCATGGTTCAGTGTGATTTGGTTCCACTGCGGCAGTAGTTGCATATCAAATTATCAATTAGAACTTTTTTTTTTTTAATCCTATTAAATATGCTTACAATGCAGCTGCAGAAGTGTCAAGCCGCCTACCGAGCAACGACTGAAATTCCACCTAGCCCTGCAAGCGATTCTTCAGGATCTTCACGGTCTCTTTTCTCTAGGTTCGCATTTTCATAACAAGAAAAATCATTGCCGGAAATTTTGAGATAAAATTTGAAATCCAGATGTAACTGGATTCATCATTTCTAAGGGGAGTTGGGTCAGGAATTCTTTTAGCAGCAGCAACGCTAAATGTATATGCAATGAAACAGGTATTATAATATTTAGAGAATCAATAGAAGAAAAATGCGATACAACTCGTATGAAGAAATGGAGTGATTTGTATGCCTTTTATAATTCTTTAACGTTGTTTCATTCTTGTTCTGTGTTTTTTTTTCTTGTGAAGAGCTAAGGAATATGTATCGCAGTTGATAATATATTGGTTTCGTTCTCTGTAACCTTAACCTTAATTTGTCGTGGAAGGCATCTCTATTTACGTGTTTAGAGATTAGTGTTTGCATTTAAATGGGTGAGGTGAAGGTGGAATATGTGTGAAAAACCGTTGATGAAATTATTCTAAAACTGGAGGGTTCAAAAAATTAAAAGTATATGAAGAAATTGATATATTTGTGAGTTTTGGAAGAAATAGATGATGAAATTGTAGAACTTGAATAAAACTTGAGGCATGTGATTCGGTCAACTTGTGAAGTAAGAAAATTATTTTGAACTAAAGGTCCGTTTGATTGCAAGGGTGGAAAGAAAATGAATTTTAGAGAAAATAATTACCAAAAAATTGTTTTCCAGAGAATTGTTAATTAAGTGTGTTTGATTGGTATAATTTTTCACTCAGAAAATTTTAAAACTTTGGATCTTTTTGTTCACGTTTGACCATTTTTTTAAAATCAAGGTTTAGTGTTCGTTTGGCTTCATTTTCGAACCAAAATGGTGGCAAAATGGATTCCCTTAAAAACTGAGAAAATGGGCGTGTGGGTGGGAAAATATTTTTGTTGTCAAATTTTACTAATCAAATATATATTTAACATGAGAAATGGAAATGTTTTCCATTTTCCTAGGAAAATATAGGCTATCAAATATAACCTAATATTTTTGGGTTATTCTTGTTGTATATGATTCATATGAACGAACTAGACTTGCTACAATTTCCTTCAGTTAAATGTCATAATTGCATTTTAAAATAGTCAACAATACCAAAAATGTCCCTCTAAATAAATTGTGGACATTTCCCTCACGCGATTCAAAAATGAATTTTGCTCGCTGCTTTCTAGTTTGTAAAGTCATTCTCTTTTCAATAACGTTTCTTTTCTGCTCGAATTTTGAAAAAGATAAATATTTCTCGTCAAATTAGGTAATATTTTTTAGTCCATTTAATAAAATGGCAATACAGTCATTTTACACGACTGAATGACCATATTTATTAAAAAAAAAAATTGGCGAGAGACAAAATTTACTTTCGGCAAAGAATGAGCTAGTTAGAAAAACTTCCGAAATACTTTTGCCATCAGAAAACCATTCAATTGGCCCCAAGGATGCACTTCAACCCGCCCGTTAAAAATATATATATATATAAGAGAATTGCAGAGAACTTGTTTAATTTTATTAGCCATTGAATGAACAATTAAAAATGTTGTAATCTATGTTTTAAATGCCATGGCTTTTTGCACATTAAAAGCCATGATATGAATCACTAATTTTGTATCAAGAATCAGCACAATTAATGCACAGGTTAGTAACTGTACATCCTCCCTCTGCTTGTTATGGGACATTTTGTACAAGAAAATTTGCCGGTTCACATTTTGCTGCATATCCCAACTTAGAAGTGTTGTATTTTCTGTAAACCCCAGTACGTTTTCCGGTTGCTGCCTTCTGGTGGAACCCGACGATCAGTCTTGAGCATTCCCTGATTGGTTAAAATAACAAACAATTAGCCTGAAAATTCTTTCGAGTTTAATCAGTATATATGCATTTTGACACTCACAATATTTCATCTTCTGAATAGTTTGTATGCCATTCGCACGTCTTACACCATTGTCCAATGCCATAAAGCGTACATTGAGCTGTATATATTGCAGCAGCAGCTAACAACGAAGGCGAATATTTGAGCATTTCATACTCCACCAAGCAAAGCTCAATCAAGTAGAAAGAGAGTAGCTCAAGCTGACAGAAAAACGAACACATTAATGACATGTTTGGTACACAGTGCTATACGATGATGATATGTGTGGACTTGTACAACCAACCTTCCTATCTGACTGAGCAGCCTTGAGAAATCTTCTCATAAAAACGTGTGCAGTCGGAAGAGACATTGTAAACTGCAATGTGTGGAGCATCAACCACTCCATTTGGAGGACTTCTTTTCTCGTGTAAGCTTTGTCCGAAATAAATATCAAATCATCGACGACTGGAACTAAAACTTCCTCATATTTAGAAGCCAAGAGCATAGCAACCAAACCAACAAGCTGCAGTTTCTTTCTTTCTACAGTTTGCTTTGCTAAAAATCTGTCTATTAGGTTTACAGTTAGAAACAATGTCTCATCCCTTAGGTCAAATTTGTGGTGTACCTGTCGATTATGACTCAGATTTTAGTCCGGTGAAACACACCAAATTATAAAGAACATTGTGCATTCCATAATACCTCAATAAGCCAGTCAATTAGAATAGTCCTCATCCTTTCATTTATGTCAAGTTGTTGTGCCATATAGCCCGGCGAAACACAGCTACAATTCTGCAGAATGAACAACTTTTCGTCATTAGAACGAGGACGAAATTTCTGAAGTATTCTGTCCAATAAATTTTGAAAATGGATAAATTTATATTCTTGTTAATTTTTATTTCAATATAACCTTAGCTAAAACCAAAATTTAGTATGTTTTTGTTGAATCTAAAATGCATGAGTTCTTACCTCCATTTTCTTGTAGTAGGCATATAGATCTTCAACATAGTCAACAACTGCAAGGGGGTTTTTTGCATCACAACTGTCAATATCCATAATGGTCTCTTCAAATATGTCCTCCATTTCAACTTCCTCCTGCACATTGTATAATCAATTTCATCACCATTATTTTTGAATAAACCTATCGAAAAAAAGGCAGAAAACCAATATATACCATTTGATCTTTTTCGGTAATTTCAGTTTCTGTTTGTTCCAAAGACATGGACACAGATTGATCCTCTACATCTGATAGAGGGATATCCTCCCATATAGTGAATTCATCAACCGATGTCTTTGGTTTCTTCGTGTCCTGTTCAAAATAGACCGAACAATACCAATTAACTCTTCGATTTTTTAGATAGCAATACATTTAAATTTTTCTGGGAACAGGTACCTCCGGACATGTTCTCTAGGAGAGTGCCATTTGTGAGGCATTTTTCCTTTATAGATCAAGAAACGGACATNATACACGAAAAATGTTTAAATGGGAGAGATGGGACTTACTCTGATAAAACTCTCTTGTTAACAACACAAGGAAATGGGTTAGCTCCCACTAAATTCTGATTCAGCACACTTAAAGCTCTTCTATTAGGTCTCAACTCCATTCTGGATTTTCTTGCACCCATCATTTCGGCCCCTACAACCAATTAAACCATTTTAGAAATTGAATTGTGAATTGTGAATTGAATTCAACATCCAACAAGCTAACAGCAACCGATATAATCATGTATTAACATTAATTAACCGACAAATATTGAATAAACAATTGTTCTAGGGAACAGGTACCTCCGGACATGTTCTCTAGGAGAGTGCCATTTGTGAGGCATTTTTCCTTTATAGATCAAGAAACGGACATTAGCAAAAGTTGAAGATAGGAATTTAAAAGCAAGAACTTCTTAAAGAAAATGAAAAGGTAAGGGCCATACCCTGATCTTGGAATTAGAGGGTTTGTATCAGAAATTCTAGTTGTTCTGAGTTTCAAATAGTGACT
>CAIGRO010014987.1:0-16054 GCA_903798355.1 Fraxinus baroniana
ATGATCTGGTTAAGACACCGTGATTGACCCGTGATTCTCGTACCAGTCGTCAAAGTTTAATTAGAATAATTATTCCATTCACGTGTAGGGTTAATAAAAAATTAGACATTCAACTTTATCTTTGTTTTCCTTTTTGTGTTGGTCGTATTATTCTATGAAATGAATTTATTTCAATATCCCTAAATGCACAATTTGCTTGTCGCTTTGCATTTAACCGCCACGGATTTGTCGTTTGCTTTACTTTTGTACTTTCCAATCTTCAGTGTTCAATTTTTAAATTTTCGTATATCATTCTCTAGGGCGTGTTCGGTAGAGATTAAAATTAAATTAAAATTGAAAAATTAGCCGTTATTGTTGACTTTTATTAGACGAGTGAGACCCAATGACGGCCATAATTTCAATTTTAATTGAATTTTAAGCACGATCGAACACGCCATAATGATATAGCTGTAACATCTCAAAATTCTTCTGAATTTCTTTTTTAAATAAAATTATTTTGTATTTTTATTATTAAGTTACAATTATTATAATGTTTTTCTGAAAACGTTAAATGAGTTTTAGAGTGTGTTTGATTGACATGAAAAATATATAATAGAAAATAAAATATTTTTCTTGTTTTGAGGAAAACAAAAATCACTCCTCCCAAAAAAATATTTTCCTTAAAAAAAAAAAAGGAAAATTGGGTATATTTTTAAAAGTAAAAAAAAAATTATGAAAAAAAAGCAATCGAACACTTCAAAGTAAGAATTTGGGTGGAAAACTAATGTTTTTCATGAAAAATAAATGCAATCAAACACACCCTCAATGTTTTTCCTACTTCCACTGACGTCTTATTATTGTTTAATGCAGATTTAAATGATAAGCCACACAAAAATATTAATATTATCACCTACCATACAAATGTGGGTTGTTATGTAATTTGCATTACTTATTGAGCTTATTATGTGGTTGTTGACATGGTATATTTGTGGCATGGAGCTAAAGTACGCTGTAACGACCCGACCTCGCGTCGGAGCCATTATCTTACGTATTGTCCGCTTCGGGAGAGATTAGGTCCATCTTACCCCTCACGACTTTCTGACGCGTCCCCCATGATTCGAACCCAAGACCTCCATCATAGAAAGTCGTGAGGGGTAAGATGGGCCTAGGCTCTTTCGAAGCGGACAGTATGTAAGATAACGGCTCCGACGCGAGGTCGGGTCATTACAGTTTACTTTTGATTACACAACTTTAGTCAATTAAATCTTAACAATAAAACACAATAAAATTTAATTTTGAAAAATAAGGAAAATTAACTAAAATCTACAAAATAAGAAAACATACACTTGAGATTTTCAGAGGAAAAACGTGGTTGAGATTCATGGTTTCGCTTAACCGTCGCCTAATTAATTTCTCCACAAGTCAATTAATAAATTACTTATTTACAATGTTAGACCCGATTTTTCAATTTTAACTAATTACCTCTCTCAAGCAAAATTAACCATAATTGGTTAATTAACCTACTATATCTCTATATCGATTAAAACCAAAAAATCACATTACATATTTGTGAAAATAACTCAACGGGTCACCTAGGGTTATGGGTATATCTCTATTCCCTACACAAATTTAGAGTATTTACTATTTGATCTAAAATGTACAATCTTCTTTCGAATGATGTACAAATCATTAAATTCAATCATTTAATGGCCACATAAATGAAAGACATTCAACACAATAATAAATGCACATGAAAATAAGTATTTTAACATTAAAAGACAAATATTAAAAGTAATTAAAGCTAG
Organism: Fraxinus baroniana; assembly: GCA_903798355.1. Lineage (NCBI taxonomy): Eukaryota > Viridiplantae > Streptophyta > Magnoliopsida > Lamiales > Oleaceae > Fraxinus > Fraxinus baroniana. Next base: position 1,785 of record CAIGRO010014987.1, read on the forward strand.
GTTACTTCAACCATAAATCCCAACAAAATACTTAGCCCATGTTATATCCTTTACAATAAGTAAAAGAGGAAGATTTATAGTCACTATTCCTAAGCCAAATGGCCAATTTTTATATTAGCCGACTAGCCGAGCCGTTGAAGCCGAGCCGGAGGAGCTAATTTCTTTCCTTTACCCTATGCCTTTTCTTCTCTTCTCATTTCCACGCCCCTCTCTCTCCCGTTTGGTTTCTTCCTTCACTTCCTCCCTATGGCTTCAAATTCGTTCAGAAATTTCGTCCATTTTAGCCCTGGTACTATAAAATCAACCAAATATCGCAGAAATTTCGCTCGGTTCTTCTTCTCTGCGGTTGATTTGCTGTATTTCGTCGCCTATTGTTTTCGCCCTTTTCAGATCCATTTTTGATTCCTCCATTTTTAGCTCCGATCTTGTAAAATCAACACAATATCACNTTTTTTAAATTTTCAAACAATTTTTCAAAAATCGCAGTCCAAGCCCCTAAAATTATTGCACGACAAGTCCCTAAACCAAAATCTTATGCAATTTGATCCTTAGATTTTGACTTTCATATCGATTATGCCCTTCATAAATTGCATTCAAGATCCTTCAACTTTATGCCTTGTTCACTTTGGTCCCAAAATTCACAATGTTGCACACTTTTAATCCATTTTTCTTCCTTTTGTCTTGTTCTTTTTCGTTTGGGTGATTTTTACCTACAACTGCAATAATCACATAATTGTGAGTAGAAATTCGCTCGTTTTTATCAATAATAAATATATTTAAGTATTAAATAAGTGTACAAAAATACATTTATCATACATCCTTGGAGAGAAATTAGTGGGGAGTTTGTGGTGGGTTTTCCTTGCACTCAATTGGGTCATGACTCAATATATGTGTTGATTGATTAGTTATCCAAGACGGTGCACTTCATCAAGTGCAAAAAACTAACTGATAATGTTATTATAGTTCTGTTGTGCTATCATGAGGTGTATAGATTGCATGGCCTTCCATCATCTACTTTGTTAGATTGTGTAACTCGGTTTATTACTCACTTTTGGTGAAGTCTGTGGAATCAGTATGACGCAGGTTTGAATTTTTGTAGTGCTTATCATCCACAAACGATTGGATAGGTTAAGGAGGTGAACCGTTCTCTTTGTAATTTATTGCAGAGAATAGTAGGAGAGTAGGTTGAGTCTTGGGATCAGAGATTAGCTCAGACTTAAATTTCCCACAACCTTGTAGATAATCATATTTTAGTGCACCTCACATAGTTCCTATCTACATTTCATTGTAGTTTGCTCTCCAATGCTATGTTATATGCCTCATAGATAACTTTGTATCAGCTTTTCTACTCTATTTGCTCAACTTGGCATTGACATTGTTGGAAAAATCGAAGTGGAAAAGAATGAGATGGAAACAAGAAATGAAGAATATGGCTTGAAAAAGTATGTGATAAAGTCTTCCAAAAAGTATCTTGCCACCTCTAGTATGCTTTTAGGATTTTTGACTAGTAGTTTGATGATTGACAAGCCTTCAAGAAAGAAGCACAAAAGCAAAAATGATTCTTTCTAGTAGAACTTGTTGAAAACTTGAAGAAGGTTTGAATATGTATTAGAATGAGGAAAAATCAAGTGTAGAAATGAATGATAATTTTTTATGTTGTTTTCTTATTTTTGGAATTGGAAACCTATCACCTATTTATATTTTTCTAACATTATACCATGAAAATGCTCCAAACACTTGTGAAAAGTTGAGAACTTTTCACCAAAAGTGATGCAGGAGGATCCGAGTTAGACGAAGCCAAGTTGTCAGATAGCTTGTTGATGGCGCTGAAGTACCATGAGTTGGCGGATCAGCGCAATAATAGCAAGTAATCAACGACATTTCTTAATTTAATTGAGGCATTTTTGGACATGTCTTAGTATTTTGGCTATAACTTTGGCTACGGTTATCAGAATCGCACCCATGACCCCAATTCGAAAAGCTCTTTTCGGCGCGCATGTCATGTTCACTCAGCTTTGCTCGGTGTGCATCAAATTTGAGGTCAAATTCAGTTGTTTTCCCTTCAGAATCTTCAATTTTAGTTATTTTTTGTCTTTTTTTTGGTAATATTTCGATTACCCTTTTAACATAAAATATGAGCTCGGTTTGAGCCAGATTTTTGGAATATTATTATTTTTATAACGTATTTTTTTGGTATGATTATTGAGATTTTGCTATTTTTAGTAAAATTTCGATAATTACTATGTTCTAACTATTTAACCCGGCTTGTGGGTTATTTTCGGACTCATTGCATGATTTATAAAGATTGTTCTTTTTTTTTCATTTTCTCTTGTTCCTTCTCTGTTAATTGTCCACTGAAACCTGCCTGCAGAATAATCGCTACTCTGTCCGGCGTAAAAAAGGCACCAAAAGTTCAAATGAAAAATCAGTCCAACGACTAGATTTTTGAACCATGTGTACGCATGGTTATAATAGAAGCAAAATTGCTTCTGTTTTGTGTAGACAAGATCGTGCGTACACATGGTCATTTAGCATGTGCTTACGCATGGTTAAACAAAAATCACCCAACATTGCCTTCTAATTTCATCCGACATTGTCTTTTAATATCATCATTAATTCATTCATATGTCAACCCAAAAAGGGCCCAAATTTTGAACAACACACAATGATATGATAGACATCCACCATACATTTTTACCGTTATTCCTGATTGACTTATAATTGGAGTCTCCGTGCTACGATATGAATAAATGATATTGTTATACATGTGCATATAAGTGCACATGCATACATATACAATAAACTTGGTTTTTAAGGGTCCAATGCGGGTTTACAATTGTGTTAAGAATTACCTGATTGCTCGAGGATTGCAAATCGACGCGGTGGAGACTATATATAGAGGCTAGACCTAATTTTTTTACTTATAAAACTAGCTGAGTTTTTTGTGTTGACATTGTGGATTCCTGAGGTGATGTGGTGAATAGGACGGATCCACAAAAACATTGGCCATAGCGCGCTTGAGACGGACTTATTGATGTTTTAGCTCATATATATATCATAGTGGGGTTCGACTACCAAAAAGATTAAAAAAAAAACCAATAAACTTAAATGATTGAACAACATGTACATGTTCATATATGTCGTTACTTATTGAGTACTTGCTCAATATATTTTGTTGCTAGTGTGACGATGCATATATTGGAGGTTGATGCAATGATATATCTTTTACAATGTTAATATCAACCGTGTAAAATTATTCTATTTTTATCAACTAGGGTTAATTAAATATTAATATAATAACATCAGAAGTATCAATTATGTTAAATATTTAAATTGAATCACGATATATAAGAGATTTTGAAGACAAATACTTGTGTCTTTTGCAATTATGCAATAGTGTTAAATGATTTGAAAATTATTTTACTAGTTGTTTGATATATTATTATTTAATTATTTCAAAAGGTCGCTTGTAGATTTTTTTATAGGCATGGAAATTAGAATAAAGTTTACGTTGCCACACACCACTTCCTCTTCTTAAGTACACTTTCTTAAATAATTCGACTTGGGATCCTTCTGTATTCATTTAGTGTTTTAAATGGTGGCTTTTGTTAATTGATTTTATTTTGTCTCACATCGAAATCGAAAGGCTACCTTTCATATTAGAGAATGAATGATCTAGTTTTGTTTAATTCTTTTTATTTTTATCTTAGTGTTTTTTTTTTTCCAAAAAATTAATTGAAATTAAATTTAATATTTTAAATATAATTTAAAAAAAAAAAGAACAATCAACGGGATGGCTTGGTGTGGCTCGCTCGACTATAATTGAAGATCGAGGCACGACCAACGTAGCAAGTGATGGGGAGTACTACCCCAGCTTGCCAGTGCCATCACTATGGATCGGATAGATTAATAAAAAACTTCTTTATTTCTTTCATTGGTTGAAGGATGGGCCACATGCCCTCCTTCAAAGCATTGTATTTTCTACTTCATTTTGTGAATAATGGAAATGGAGTTAAAAAATTGTTAGATTTTTAGTATTGGCGATTCTGTGGATAAAATGACTAATTTGTAATGTATTGTAAAAGTCAAAGACCTAGGGTGCAATTTGTATTAGTTGAGTTATGAGGTCTCGGGTTCGAGAATTGAAAAGAAGGAAAATGGTCTGGTTCGAGCGTCAAAAAAATCGTCAGAAACAGAAACGCTCTCCCCCGCTTGTCGCTTCTTTAGATTCGGCAATCAAGATTTGGGAAAATATCAAATTGAAGAATCTAAAACACCTGACTTCCTTAACACTTCAAGGAATGCACTTTTGCAGTTGGGCTTCAGAAATTTCTGGAGGTTGAGAGAGGTTGGACTACAAGCGCAGGAAGAAGAACAGGAATAGGTGATTCTTGGGTATCCATTTGGAAGAGACAATTGTAGAAGATTGTGAATTTGGAATTTACAACAGATCTTAGAGGTTACAGGAGATAGATCGGGAAATCTAACAGGGTGGTTAGATAGTATCTACGGTAGCAGTGAGTCTAGAGGAATAACAGATCTTGAAAATTACAGGAATCACAACAGCGGGAATTAGTGAGATTTGCTAGATTAGAAACAGACTGTAATCCATATTGTCTATAGTGGAGGTAACTGGTTTGGTCCCGGAGTTTTTACCCAATTGGGTTTCTCCGTCATCATATTCGTGTTGTTTATTGCTTTCCATATTACAAACTGCGGTAATTCAATTTAGGATAATTGAATTGTTTGTTTAACCATTTAGAAACTAATTAAAAGTGGCTTGTTGCTTTAGTTAGTATAATTCCACACGTAAGGTCGAACTTAGTTAGTAAACGCATTTTTTTCAAAAATAAATAGAAAAACACATGAGAATTCAATTTATTGAATATAAAGTAGAAAGTAGCAACATGAAAGGGCACAACAAGAGCAAAAGAAGAGGAAAACATGTGAATTCATAAATGAACATAACAATTAAAATGAAACACAAGAAGAATAATTGCACACTCCACTTCTTGTCCTTTCAAAATCTATACTCTTCTTTTCTCGATCTTGACTCTTCAAAGTAATTCGCTTCTTGTTCAGGAAATTCATTAGCCATATAGCATAAGCTTTTGGAAATCTTGTTAAATGACCATTAACATAATCTACGTAAAAAATGCCAAATCTAACACTGAATCTTGCGACCCATTCAAAATTGTCAAACATTGACCATATGTAGTAAGACTTCACTTGCACTCCTTCACTGAAATGAGGAAAAAAAAAATCTTGAACATTTTTTTTAAAGAAATAGTTAATTAGTTTCATAAATTTGCATTGAGATCAAACAAACAATTATATGAATGATAACTTACTGCATTGCTCTTTTAACGTAAAGGAGATGGTCTACGTGATATTTTATTCTCATCTCATCAAACCGAGCTTTTGAAACTGTTAGTTCTGTATTGTTCACTTCATCCACCCCTACAAAAAAGTAAATCATCCAATAAATCACATTAAAAAAGGTTAATATTACTAAACATTTCTGATCTTTAGATAAAAAAAAAGGACAATAAACATGCTATATATATACCGTTCTCTGTAATGTGAATGATGGGATTATTATATATTTTCTTCATATGAACCAATAACTCATAAATTCCATATGGAACAATGTTCAACCAATCCGAACCGCCCTGACATTAACAACAAATGGTAAGATTCTATACGCATTGAAAAAAAAAAAACTTTAAAAAAAATTGTTATTTAATGATTTAATCTAGTGGGTCAATTATGAGAATATAATCCACTACCATAAATTGTTGAAATTACTCCAAATCGTATGAAAATATGCTATTGAATAAATGCTGGAATTAATTCATCTATTTTCTATTTTCTTTTTAAGAAAAGTCATAATTAAAAGAAATACCTTTGGACCAATAGGCTTCCCTTTATGTTTATCTACAAAAATTGAGAGAGAGTGGGCATCTTGTGGACTGTAGTATGCTTAATATATAATTATTCTTGAACAAGATCCTTATACTTACCTGATAATGAAATTTCTAGGTCAGTTTCATAACTCGGTTTTGTACCAGGTTTCTTAGGTAAATTGCTAGCATAAATAGAAGTGTAATAATTTATGCCTAAAAAATCGTAGGATCCCGCCAACAACTTTTTTTGGACAGGTGAAAATTCTGGAAGACGTTCTCCAACTCTTTTCCTCATAGTTAGTGGGTAATCACCGGTTACTATTGGTGCTACAAACCTGAAAAAAATGGGAAAAGAGAGTTACTGAGACTTGTAATCCACAATAAAATTCAATTTAAGGAGCTATTTTATATCATAACTAATATTCTACGTACAAAACTAATTGCGCTTCTAAGAAATGTTTACACAAGGAATACTTAGGATTGCCCAACCTTTCATGTAGTGAGAATATGTTCTTCAACCTTCAAAAATGAGGTTTTAACCCCAACCAATTTTACACTACGTGAACAAATTTGACAATGTAGAAGTTAAAATCGCATGCCGTGTTAAGTTTAGGGAATATTAAGCGGTTTGTTTTCTTTATTCACATGAAAGTCACCTAAAATTTAAGTCTTCATTGTCGAAAATATATATATCGAAAGCAACAAAATAAGCCAAGTGCGCCGCTTCATTATAAGGAAGTGAACAAATTAAGTACATTGGCTTCTTGTAAGAGGATGAAATGAGAAATTCATTTACCATCCCAACATAAAATCGATTGCCCTTGAAGCGGCCTTCTCATCGTCTTTGGTGTCATTGAGTGGCACAAACCATTGTGAGACATTTGTTACCCCTATCTTGCCCTCTTGATGTGCCTGCACATATGTATTTGTATAAACTACACATTACAAAAAAAAAAATTGTATAGGTTTCTTTCAGGATGTAAATGTTATCTGATATCTTTGCCTATAAATATCAACAGCTTGTGCATGTGAAAGGATTAAATTGTGTGTCACAGTATATGGTTCTGTGCCTGGATCTCCTATGGAGCAGAGAGTAAATGGAGCCCCAGGTTTACATCTATGGAGAGGGATAGCCTTTATTGGCTCTATGGTAGTTCGACCCCGACCAGGTGGAAAATGACCTGTCACATATAGCAAAGGACCATGGCTCGTTCATGGTGATCCAACTTTTTACCCAATCACCAAATTCCCAAAAGCAAACTTCGGCGAACTCACAAAAATCATTCCTATTAAATAAATAGAAAAAATTATCAATATATGTACGTATATGATTCACTTTGTCTTTTTGGATGAAAATTAATTTGTGTACACTATCTTGAATTGATAATACAAATATCCAAAGGTTTTCTAATTTCAAAGGAATTAAATGTTTTATCTTCCTTTCAATTTGCTCTCTCTCTTGTTATGCTTTTGAAAATATCTAAAGAAATGGTGCATTGTTCGACAATATTCAGTTACGTACACAATTCAAGAACTTAAGAAGCCACCATACTCATCTGCCAAACATTGGGGCACATCCCAATGGAAAATAGTTGCACATGGCTCAATTCCTACAAAGAAATAAATATAAGAATTCAAGGTTTTAGCCCTTTGTTTTAAATCTTGTATAAAAACTCATAAATTAATTTCAGCATTCAATTGCGAAGTAAAAAGAAATATACAGAAAATTGTTATAAAACATAATCGTATTGGAGTCTAATTAACCTTGGGCGAGAAGCAAGTCTATGATTTTATTGTAGTAGTTAATGTAAGTCGGTCTATATGTTGACTTTTTTGTCAACATATTTTTTTTTTTTTTTTTGAACTATGGTTAGGTTGTAACTATAGTTAGGAGCAGTTTTTTTTTTAATAGATCATCAGAAACCTGTAGTATATACCAGTAGCTGAAACCGACAGAAAATAGAGAGTGAGACTGGAGAGTTGAAAGAGAAGAGGTTGTTCTTCTCGGGTAAAAACCTGGTGCTCCTTCCTTCTTTATATTTATTGAAATTGTGTTCTTCATCTACAAATAATCTTCCTCTCATATTCATTCATCTTTGTTTCTTCACAACTAAACAATTTCACACAAATAGCCAGAGCAACAGGAACTTTCTTTTTTCACAGTGCTGTTTTACTTAATCTTCCTCCTAAAATACCAATACAGGAAAAACCAATTAAAATAAAAACTTCATTGAATTTTTCTGACAGAATGATGCACAAATAAATAATTCTTATTTTGCGCGCGCACACATACACACATACCTGGTAGTATTCTAGCCCATGCAATTGAAAATCTATAAGAATCCAAACCCACTTTCTTTATCAAAGTCACATCTTCCTGCAACATTCTTGAAAATATTCAAATATACTCTACTGAAGAACTCTCTTTAAAATGTTCATCAACTTTGTGCAATAACAAATGAAATTACTAAATTACCTTGATCCTATTATATTGATCAATAGTGGTACAAGCATTTGTTCCACCATGAATTTTAACTGCAACTCCAACAAACACACTCAGGAATTGAATGTAAAACATAAATTATAAATTCAAATATAATGTGTGTGTGTGTGTGAGAGAGATTACTAGAGAGAAAAAGAGACCAGGTGTTCTCATTGTGAAGACATCCCAGTTGCTGAGGCCTTTTCCATCTGCGGACCAAGCACCTTCGACCTAAAATACATGGCAGAGAAAACAAATTAATCAACCAAAACACAAGCAATTTGCAAGCCTTTTTTTTCTTATTCTTTTCCTTTTTTAAGTGTTATGATAAAAGTTTAATATTATATACATATTCAGACCCTTTCAGCATTTTCTTTGCGTATACTTGACACACCTGATAAGCAGATGTTGCAGAACCAAAGACAAAATCCTTGGGAAAATCAGAGCGCTTGATCATTGGTTTTGTGATTCCGGTTGCCTGACCAACACGGAAATAATCCATAAGTGGCGATGCATTGGCCTCACCGATCATCATATGGCTGCTTTGGCTATCCATTATTACAAAATGTCAAGGTCAGTTAATTTGAAGTCGTGAAGATCGAGTTCGAATGAATCGGGTATTTATAGAGAATTATGAGGGCTTGAAAGGAATATCCAAACAATAAACGAAACAACATATGTATTTTAGATCGTTAGATTAATTTTTGAATTAAAGATTTCTGCATTGCCCAACATTTTTTATGTTTGTAAGTTTTACAAATATAATGGTAAATCCCATCTGCTTTCTCCCTTCTATTGATGGTTTTCAACTTTATGACAAGGCCAAAGTAGTAGCAAGATATAAGATTTGTTTTCTTGTCCTTGTTTGGTTCAACTGAAAAAAATTGATTAAAATTCGAATCAAATCCAAGAATTATTGTTTATCGTTTTTTATCAAAATGGAAGAATACATAATTACGAAGGTTTGAATATACACTTTTGAAAATAAGAAACTTATAAAAAAGTTTCAAAAAGCAGGTGTCAATGTCATAAATATCAACTATGATCATAGTCACAAATCACATAATTAGTTTGAGTTCACAAAAACAGAAATTGCAAGTGACAATTACAAATTAAGTCGCAATCACATTATTTTAGGTCGCATATTATTTATTAATCGCAAATTACTCATTTTATCGATCAAATATTTATTAATCACAAATTAACAATCATCCAAATAATTGGTCACAAACAAGTTTCATTCATTGTTACTGTGTGCGGCACTCTGCACGCGGTGCTTATCAATGCCACATACGACTGCGATGATTGATTTTGGTGAGGCGACCAAAGAGGGTCCAAGATTTTTGAATAGGGCGCTCTTGATTTTTTAAAAGAAATTATTTGCAGTTGATTTTTGAAATGCAAAGTCAAATTTTGGTTGCGAGTATAATTTAACTTATCAAAATCTATTAAAAAAAACTGATTTTTATCTAAACCAAACAAAGCCCTAATGTGTTATCCGTGGCCCATTTTATTAATAACGCAAATAAAAACTAATTTGTACTCAAGGAAGGTTATGCTTGACCTCGAGTGAATGGTGAAGTGAAATTAAACTTATGGAGGAGATGAAATTACAAAGTAAAACCTAGCACCTATTTGTTCCACGTTTTTTTTTTTTTTTCATTTTCAGAGATTATTTGCCCGTTGCACAGAGCAATCCAATTTCAAAAATGAAGGTTTTGACGACAAAGGACGGTTGCATGTGAATTTTGAAGAATTTACTTTTATGTTTTTTCCCTTTTACCCACATGCCTCCAACTACCTAATTTTTGGAATTGATTGAAGGTGGTTGGAGTGTAGAGGGTGAAAAGGGCAAGTGGTAAATGAAAGGATGCTCGTTTTACAGACATATGTCTTTTACGTGTCACAGGGGAGTGAAATTCAAAGTCGGATAATACATACATATAATACATCATATGTTAGAGTGTATTGTTTATGTGGCTCATGATGATCTTAGACTTTACTTAGCAATGATGTAAATTATTGAACTATTTATGTAAATAACTAAGTAAATTCAAAACATTGATATTATCGATGATCGTCTTATTATCCGAACTTTATATTCTGTCTATTGGATATATTCAGAACGAAATTTCCAAGTAAACATACATACATACATATAATACGCATGAGAGAGAGAGAGAGAGAGAGAGAGAGATTATTATATTATAAAAAATTGTGAAGGCAACTAAGTATGAATTTCCATCGTTTTAACTTTTAACCAAAGAGAGAGAGAGATTATTATATTATAAAAAATTGTGAAGGCAACTAAGTATGAATTTCCATCGTTTTAACTGTTAACCAAAAACTTTTTGACCTAACATATAAATATACACATGTTGAAGTTTACGCCTTCTAATACAGCTTGCAATTCAGCCTCGATCGTGAAGTCATTGTTAATTCAATATTTATATTATAATGATGAAATATTGTTGAGCTAATGACATGGAATTATGCCACTATGGTTTACAAAAATCATTCCTTTCAAATGTAAGCCTAATAAAAAATTAGTAATTAAAATGTTTTGTTTTGGTTGAATTATTCTCATGAAACAAACTTATAATGTACTGTGTCCAAATAGCATTACTTAAATAAAAATAAGTTTTTTGTCAATATTGCAGCCTGGGTGCCAAAAAAAAAGTATAAAAGGGGCTTCAGGGATTTTCATTTTTCTTATTCTTTTGCAATTTGGAGAAAGAATTCCTCTAGTGGTTTCGGTAATTTGTCTTTTTAATATTTTAAAATGCTTAGGGACACAGAATTAATTAAAATAGGACTATAGTACCGAGGCGAACACAATATGGCACACGTCACATATTTTTAGGGAAATTTTTAAAGTTTGGGATGCTGGGATCGAAACCCGGGACAATGTCTCGACACATGCCCCCATTTATCCTTTCAATCCCAAATTTTCAATCCCAATTAATGAGTGAAGAGAGGCAAAAAGATTTTTTTTTTTTTTTTTCTGCAATTTGGGATTGGAAGGATAGAAGCCAAAGAGAAGCTTGATTACTTAGAGCTTGTTTGGTAGGGATTTTTTGGAGGAATAATTGATTTTGAATGGTGATATGATGGAAAATGTGGTTGAAAAAGAAGAAAAAATTATTGATGTGATGAAAAATATTATTTTATTGAAGAATGTGTAGTTAAAAATGAGAATTGATTTACTGTAAAATTGGAGAATCCATAACAAACAAACCCTTAATCTTAAATAACTGGCATGGTTATTCACACATATTTGGAGAGTTGAACATGGGATATGTTGTGATATGATTCAAATTTCATGTGATTTGGTATTTGGTTGAATAAAGGAAGGAAAGAAGTTTTGGTTTGATGGTCCTGATTGATAAAGACCAAATTTCATCGAGGACTGAGAGTTTTGCTTGCAAAAGAATTTTGAGATGAAAAAAGAAAAAAACTTCCTAAAAGCCTTTTTACAGAAAGTAGGCGCCAAGGCGCTATAGTCGCGGCACCGCAAGGTCGGCGAAAGAAACAAAACGGAGAATCTGGCGTAGCAACGTCGTCGCCCTTGGCGCCACCGTTACAAGTTCATTCCCATTTTTTCGGATTTTAGAACTCTAAAAAGGCGTTTTCTTATTTTTAATATTATTAATTTTTAATCAATTAAAAATAATATTTACTAAACATTTAAAACATATTTATAGGAACTTTATACATTTTTTTCGAAATTTTCAACAAAAATATAAGTTTCAAATTTAAATACAAAATAGTAAATAAATAGTATAGGAACTTAAATCTTATCTAATTCTTTATCGGACTCCAATTCAATAACATATTCTTCATCTAATTCGTCATCTGTGTCTTTTGATACAAAATCATCTTCATCAGGGCTCTCTTATTTCATTCTAAGCATTTCTAGTACCTCTCGAATGTTTTAAGATATCATTTTCCACCTCCATCATAATTCATACTCATCATCATCACAACCCTTTACAATTCAAGAGTGTGCATTAATTACATCACTTGCTAATAGAGTCTCTATTTTGCCATTTTCTCCTCTTCTTGTTTGCCAACCTTACATTAAATTGGACATAGACAAGGTTGTTCATCCTGATAGTGCCAAGTATACTCCGTTTCTTTGTGTGTACATACCAAACTGAAGAAATTGGCATTTAATAATTTTTACTTCAAAGAATTGTAAAAAAAATAAAAAATAAAAATGCTAATGCGCTGCTGCGCCTATGCGTGCATTAGCAATGAACGACAAGTTTAAAATTTAAAATTTCAAATTTTTTAAGGTTTAAAATTTAAAATCTCGGATTTCTTAATTTTTTTATAAATTAATTAATTAAACATATATTTTATTAATTAAATATATTAAAGTCACAATTCCATAAAATTTGATCACAAATTTCATATAATTGGTCACATATTATTCATTGATCACAAATCATAAATTTTATATGTCCCAAATTACTTTACAATCACGATTCAAACTTTTTATAGGTCACAATTTATTTATCAATCACAAATCATAAATTTATACTTTACAATTTATTCATCGGTCATCGATCACAAATCTATTAAATTTACATATTATTCATTGATCACAAATCACAAATTTTATATGCCAAGAATTATTTTACGGTCACAGTTCTGAAAATTTAAAGGTCACAATTTGTTCATCAGTCACAAATCAAAAATTTATACGTCACAATTTATTTATCAATCACAAATCATAAATATTATAAGTCACAAATTTTCAAATTATCGATACAAATGAACAATTTTTTAGGTCACACATTATTTCTTGATCACAAATTATCTTTTTCATTGGTCACATATTATTTATTGGTCACAGATTAACCAATTTAATCGTCACAATCAACCAAATAATTTGTGACCCCAATCAACACTTGTGACCACCACCGCACCACTCCCTCCAGCAGCACCATCGTCGTCATTGCCATAACCACCACCACCACCCGACCACCATTTTTAACTATAAAACTATCACTATCACCGCTAGATCTACCATCACTAAATCCAACAAAAATCATCGCAACCGCCGATCCACCACCATCGCCGTCAACAGTGTTAGATCCATTTAATTGTTGACTTTGACTTATTTTTAAAATTTAAGGTAAAATTTCTACCAACTAAGGGCTTAATATACATTGCATGTAATTAAGAAACGATACTTCCTTACCCTGAATTAAGATTGAAAAATTGTCGTGAAAAAATGGAAATGGAGTCAAAATTCAAGTTACCGACTCTAATATAATATATAGGGCCTGTTTGGTATAGATTTTAATTCAATTAAAATTGAAAATATAGCCGTTATTGGGTCTCATTCGTCTAATAAAAGTCAACAATAAATGCTAGTTTTTTAATTTTAATCCGATTTTAATCTCTACAGAACACGCCCATAATTTTATACCCTGAAGATTTTAAAATGCAAATAGGCTAGACTTATCCTAATTGCAGTCAAGCCCCTAGAAAATATTAGATAATAGCGGTGATGGGTTATTCATTTCATGATTTTAAATTCTCTTGAAAGCATGCTACTCGACTGAGAAATTCTCAATTACTTTTAGTTGAGCAAAATTTGTAGAAAGTCCTTATAATTGATCCCAGCACATAATCGGGCGTATAAGCACGTAAACGAAGTCAACTCCTCCGATCCAGGGAGTCGACATGCATAATTTTTGTGATGAGCATCGGAATACCCTTGATCTAGGGTATCGACACCTACTTAAGGCACGTAGTCCATACTGGAACGCAAATAACGATTTATAGAAAACTCAATGGACTTGTTTGGAAGTATGTAAATTTAGGGGTGGCAATGGGCCGAGCCGAGTCGGCTCGGCCCATGCCAACAC